>JAPDEH010000090.1:0-112588 GCA_027569075.1 Aspergillus asperescens | reverse complement strand
AATAGCGGGAAACGTCGATTTCTTGAAGCCAGAGTTTTCTACAAAATATACACAAGTCTGAAGACGATATTGTCTATCTACACGTATTACATTGAGCTACCCGTACGGAAATACCATTAATCCGACAGGCATCTAAAGTCACGTGTATCGAACGGCGTTCGTCCAATGCCGTTTCCACCCCCACCTGTTCGCCTTCCTGCACATGGTAATGCAGTTTTTCGATCTCTTTTTCACGATTCCCCCAGCTGAATACACCTTCCTAGCGCCTCCTTGCCTGACACAGATCTCGCACTGCCTGGTGACCCTCTTCCGCTTATCGACCTTCGAGCACCCGGGCAGGGACAAGGTCGCGGTGAAAGGCACCGTGGATATGCTGGTCACTGCGGATGGGATTGCCACGCGCATGGGCCAGGTGGCTGAGGCGATTAGGTTGCAGAGTGAGAACGCATATAGCGATCCCTTTAGCAAGCTGGGGATGATGATGCAAAGTCGCGGAGTGATTGGGCGGTACGACTACCGGAGTCGCAGGGGATGACAATCGACACCGGAATTCAGGTGAACCTTTGTTATCGGGCACGGATATGGGCGATCTAGATAGCTTTTTGAACTGGTCGGAGATGGCGTCGTTGACGGAAGGGATTGACTCGGGGGGGATCTCATGATTAATTCATAGTTTCATTAATTTTGTATTGGGTTTTTGAGCTTCTATGTGACTGGCATCCTTACATAATGTCATATTAAGATATTCCGTTCCCTTGCAACAGGGATGATGCTGGGCAGGCGGTTGGCAGGCGAGCAGCGTTCGGGAACGGACAGCATCCAACGCCGTGTCCCAGCTGCGATACTTGAATGATCAAGTCCATCAGTCGGTCTGCAGTGTTCAATTTATTTTCCTACAAATTTCAGCCATATCTCTCAATTGATCCAAGTCATCACGCCGCTGGTTACGAATCACTGGTCGGATTTGGGCGAGGAGCCATCCCTCAAATAGTAAGTATTGCCTTCCTTCTCCCTTCCTTCTCCCTTCCTTCTCCCTTCTTTCCTCTTCTCCAATAAACTGATACTCTGACACGCGTCAGGCCATGATCGCTATCCAAAATGTTGTCAAAGGAGACGACATCTCCACCGCCACGGCCATAATGAACTGTGCCCAAACAATCGGCGGCGAGGTGATATTCGCACAGACATTACGGGTGAAGATCCCCGAGTACGCACTCACCCTCGGTGAATACCGAGGTGGTCATTGAGACTGGCGCGACTGGATTCCGCCAGGTTGTCGCGGCACAGGATCTGCCAGCGGTTTTGGTGGCGTATGGGAAGAGTGTAGATCAGGTGTTTTATCTGAATGTGGCATTGTCCTGTGCGCAGTTTGTTTTCTCTTGGGGGGGTTGGATGGAGGAGTGTGAAGAAGGAGAAGAAGGAGAAGAAGGAGAAGAAGGAGAAGAAGGAGAAGAAGGAGAAGAAGGAGAAGAAGGAGAAGAAGGAGAAGAAGGAGAAGAGGGAAGAAGATGAGGCAGACCAGGCGTGAGGTTGGATAAGACGATGGAGTTGTTCAGCTATATTCTCCCTATTATGATACCAGCTGTCCAGCTTCCTGCCGCAGAAAAGAAACTGTCAGCTCCAAATATCAGAAGGCAGATTAGAAAGTACTTCCCAACAGGTCGGGGATTGAGGCGCGATCTGGTTGGGGCCTGGGGGTTGGTTAGAGGGCAAGTTTTCTTGTGTTGTGAGCTGACCGATGCTGGGCGTTTAGGATGGCTCTTGTAAAATGACTTTTTGTGAATGAATGAAGATGTTAGTCTTAACTGATTCATTTTCGAGGGCTAGGTACTGAATAACCATTTTGAAACGCTTTGAAAACTAAAGCACATGAAGAACTGGCATTCAACACTAGACCATTGAGTATCCTTTTTCAAGGAGATGATCAGCAGCAACGCTGAGGCAGCAATCAACAAATGCCCCCGAGGTGGGAGCATATCGAAAAAATCCAATCACCTTATGATTGCGGTCTCAAATCGCCGAGCCACAAACCCCTTCAACGATGGCCTTACTGGAACCCTGGCCCATATAACTCCATTGGCACCGAATCCACGTTGGCTCAGTGACGAGCGGATCATCACTTAAGACACGGAGAATAGCGTGAGATAATCGAGTGCCTTCGAGAAACCCCGAGAATGGGCTGTCGAGGAAGATATCGTCTTCGATTCTTGTTTCGGCCGCCCGAGAAAATCCAGCAAATGTGAAAGGAGGTGCTAGTATGACAGTATTTTCAAAGGGCTCGTTGTTGAACTCTACGCCTTCGTCGAGCTTGATTAAACCAGCGTCGGTGTGCGCCAGCTCCTGCATAACCTCGCCAATTATCCTGCCCGCGTAACTCGGATGGTAAACCTTCCCATCAAAAGTCAGAACTTCACAGCCTTCTTCTGGGTGCTTTCCAGTGCTCAAGATAACTCCAGACCTCATTATCTCGTATTGAGAGGTATCGACTCTGTCCCCGCTGGCTGAGGCTGTCTTCATCTGGAGCGCCGAAAGCGAACTTGGTCGGTACATTTCCTCCTCAAACAAATAAGGCAGTTACATTGTCCAACTGAACGCGGGACTCTGGAAAGAATGTCTTCATCGTTTGCCTCCTCAAGAACAATAATGACTACATGGCCCCAAAATTGAACCTCAGTGATAGAGATCGAGGACTTCATAAAGAAATCTTTAACTAAACTGAACACAAGATCAACAGCTGGCTCATTGTCACGAAGGTTCAGGTGGTCGAAGAGAGCTATTCTAGAGTGACTTCGGCGGCGGATCGGAATGATGGGCCCAAGGTCATATTCGTTGTCTGTCAGATAGCATGGCACGCCTACACTCTTCTTTGGCCAGGGCTTTGGCGGGAGCTGCTTGAAAGTGTACACAAGAACTTTCTCATCAAATTCAACTCGGTGAGCATCGGGAAAAACCTCACGGAGTTTGTTACACTCGTGCTCTAGGAACTTCGAGGGTGTTGTACGCAGGTTAAAGCCAAAAATGACTTGACAGGATACGGGCAGATCGGGCTGAGATGTTTGTGGAAGTCGTGGATCGGGGTCTGGGCGTGCATGCTGCACATGAAGCGGACTTCGCAGCTCTAGACTTGTATTAGCATCAATATGTTCCGTAAAACTCATTCATAATGATTTACTGAGAAAGGCCCCATTCTTTGGGAAGAGGTCCGCCGTCAAGTCATGAGAGAAACTCGAGGGGGCAACCAGGGGCTGCGGCTAGACTTGACGTATTGGGGAGATGATGAGAAACTTCTTTGAAACTAATGACTCTGGTGATGGGATGGTTCTCCGCTTCTTAGGTGAGGAAGTTTGCTGTGGTGAGACAAGGATCACTTCCTCGGGGAATGACGTGAAGCTCACTTTCAGGGGGGGGGAGAGGGAGATGGAGCAAAAGAGGAAAGATGAAGGAAAACACAAGAGTGGAAATGAGTAGAAGGTAAGAGGACAAAATGGTATTACTGGCTTGGAATCGATAGCCGCCGCTGCCTTGGTTGATGGACACTTCTTCAACAGCTACCTAGTCATGTTTGCTACATGATATAGATTTAGTCAAGGGTTAGGGAATGATGTTGACGCGTATTATCCCCGTATATTTCGTGGGATCCCTTCTCTACAGTACATCCTTGCACCTGATAAACCTGGAGGATAAGCTCCTTCCACGAGCGCAATTTAAGGTACTTTGTGGCGATTATGATTCATCGCCAAGGTAAGGCCGGTTGATTCTCAAGATTGTTGATTTCAAACTCACGATAACCCGCTGGTCACCCATTCTTCTAGTGCTTGCGACGAAACCCTCCTCTTCATTCTGGGGGATTGCAGAAGTGTGATGCCCAACAGCCTCACTTCTCAGTGTCCTCATCCTCTCTCACCTCCTGTTGTCAGCAAACATTCTGCGAGCATCCATAAGCTCGGCCAACCCTTCTCTCGACCGGTCCATCGAATGAAAGTTGACCCGTGCCCAGCACAACACTTGCTAACCACCTACGCTGTCTCCAATATAATCGGAATGTTTACTTGGCCTTCGAATTCCCGCTGTCCTCAGGTGGTGTGCGATAGCTGCGTGAGTGTACGGTCATTTGGCGCGTTTTCCTCTTTCCATTCAGTATTCGCTCGTATTTGTAGCCCGAAGGAATTTTGAGACGACGCGCATCTAGGTTCGAAACAAGGTCGGACGGCAGTCATGTATCTTCGCGGGTGTCGTAGGGCGCTGCGGTATGCAAATAAAGGTGCATTAAAACTGTTCAGGTTAGCCGTGCCAGGGTAGTTTCTTGCCTAATTCCTCAATTGTTGCAGGCAAGAGAATGCTTCGAGGAACGCGAGCTAACTCTGATCAGCGAGCACATCGTGAATTGTGTGTACGCACTACTAGGGGTCGTTAAGTGCATTGGTGACGTATGACACTGAACGATTCGATTGTTCACTGCCGTATAGGAGTTCCAGCAAGATGCCATCGAATGCAACGAGCGAGCGGTTGTTATTGGAAACGCGTCGAGAGCAGAGATTGCGGGCACCAAGGTCCTCAGCCGCGAAAAAAAACTTCATCTCCTGGTTTCGTCCCGTGATCCTCTTCGATTCTTCGCGTTCCTTGTTTGTCCGCGCTCATTATTTCCCTGAGAATCGAAGGAGCGATTGCGGTCGACGGCCTTCCGTCAAAGTTGATGCCTCGGGGAGGGATTCGACTTTTGAGCGTACCATCTGTGGAAGATCATTTTCTGTTGGCACTAAGCCTTGCGATCAGAAGTTCTCCATTCGACACCAGGATCTGTGATGGATGGTCTGAGCCGCTGGGTTGTCCACGATCTGCCCATCAACAAAAGTCTGAGTATGGTAAGCGCCCTGCCCGCCATAGCCCTGTCCCTCTTGCATCTCACAACAACATCAAGACCGTAGGAGGCTGTCCATCTCCACACACAATCCAGTGACCGAAATGAAACCCGTGGCTCTGGTCTCACACCCCCATTTAAGCAACTTGCGCTGCTGATCGATGTCACATCACCGTGCTCTTGCCAGGGTTTCCCTGCGTCAAACCCACCCTTGCCATCCATCGAGTCGAATCCCATCACAGTTGACGAGAAATCTCAATATGCGCTTATGAAACATCCTAGTAAACCGGGGTCCTTCAATGGCTCTCACATCCTCTCATCAGCGCCTGTTCTACGAGAACCTCGCTATATTGAGGCCGTACCCTCATCGTCCACAGTGCCAGTTCCACAAACTCGCGGTTGAGCTCGTGACGCATCGGGGCTTATCAACTCCTTAGCCCTGGTTCCTCGTACGACTTTGAACAGGACATTCAGAATTAGGGATATACAAAGGTCGTTGCTTTATGCTGCCGGGGTGGGCGATGCTCTAGGGATGTCGGAAACCGTGCTTCTAGGGTAGCCGACGTTTCCCTGGACTCTTAACAATCGACGCTAGATGCAGAGAAAACAGATTCTCCGCCCCAGGTATTCACTCAGAACAAGTGGTACTTAATGGGGATTGGGAAACGCAGCCAGGCCCATGCACCAGGCGGAGGAACCCACCAAACCATGCCTGTTCAGCGCAAGCTTCTACTGTTTTTATTTCACGCCAGTCGCCGACCGTTGTCTCTTTTTATGGTCCTCGCATCATCAACCACCAGCTTAACGATAGCTACTAAGCTAGAATCTATCAAGTGGTGGCCATTTCGAGCCGGTCCGATTGCTGTCGCTCGGTCGCGCCATCCGAGATCTCGCAATAGCGACTCAAAATTCCTTGTGGTCACAAACCAACGACCGAAGTCATTATAGCCGCAACATACCCAATTGGTTGATTTATGGAGTATTGCATGGTCTATTATGTTTGGTATTCGGCCTTCAGATCCTCTTAAGTCGTTGCCATGTTTCTCGAGCGCAAAAGCCAACTCCTGGTTAGCTTGTGGCAAAGCTTCCCCCACAGCCGTTCTTCCCGTGAGGCCCGAGCCCTAAGTCAACGTCCATTATCAGGGATAAGATCGTCCAATGCCAAGCGACTGCAACCTATACTCGGACACTCGGACACCCTGATGCAAGTGTTTTTCCAGTTGGTGCAAGACCCTTAGACTCTCCTGTACCAACGGTACACCCGGCTCGACGCTGCCAAGTCTCGTACTTTGCATGCACAGCTTGTGATCGAGCAAATTGTTACTATCTACGGTTATGCAGCCTACTACTACGTGCACGGTATTTGATAACGTCGACGTTATATTGGTAAAAGAGCGACTCTGCAGATACAGCAATCAATAACAAGTAGGTAAGCACAATGGTTCCATCATATCGGTCTTCTGGCTCCAGAAACAATCCCGCAACAATTGGTTGTATTCCCCTGAACTCTTTGTCAGTGCCGTAGTCGGATGGAGCACGGTCGGGTAGGCGAACAGGTAGTTGTCTTTGCTGGTTCGAGATCGATCTTGGATATTGAGGCGCCGGAGCACGGGCAGAAGACGACGCGGCAGAAGGGGTATTTAGTGCTATAGGATAACCAATAGTTAGTTAGTGGGAAGAGACCACTGGGGACTTAGAAATACTCACGCTGCAGGAGTCACAAGAGCAGGAGCTGCAGTCACCGGAGCAGCAGTTGCAAGAGCAGGGAGACATTTTGATGGTTGGTTGGTTTGGTTTGGTTTGGTTTGGAAGTGGTTTGGTTTGGAAGTGGTTGTGTGAAGTAGGCTTTGGAGGTCGTTGATGAGAAGGAAAAGTTGAGATGGCGGTTCTGGCTGCGGTATTTATATCCTTTCTGGATGCCATTCCTAAACCCTCGAGCGTGGGATGGACGAGGCCATTTCGGCGCTCTTGCCTCGCCCCCCATCTCCGTCACAGCCAATACCATACCTCAAAAGGCGTCGGATGATACAGCCAAGCCAGGAAAGGGGATTTGGCTGGCGATGGGGGATTCCGCAGGGTTGAGTGGGGTGCCTTTTTGGTGGTGCTGGATCGCTTCGTAAACTCCCAGGCGAGTCAGCCGCGATTTAATGGCATCCTCAGGGAAGAGTTTGATATCACATCCACTTGGACAATCCCATCTGTGAGCTGGGAGATGGGTGAGGGGGCCCAAGCGGTGCGGAGACTGGTCGGAAAGAGTCGTAGAGCATTTTGATGACTGGGGGGGTTGACTAATGGCACTACAAGCCGAACGACGTCTGCCGCCGTTGCAGTTTTTCTCCCATAATCGGGGGGTTTTGTTTGGCGTTGTGAGGGCGGAAGGAGAGCAAGGAAGATTTTACTGATCAAAACGAGGTTTCAGCCCAGCTTCTTATATATTCAACATCCCCTGGGTGAGTACCCTGGAGGTCCTCCCAAGTCCTTCCAAGGTCCTCCTGCTCGTGCGCGAGTCTCACGGACGAGCAGTGCACTGGGCTGGGATCCCTACTCCCTGTGGAAGGGGCATGCATATCAGCATTCAAAGGCCAAGAAAGTGCCGGAGCACAATGCAACGCTTCTCCTCATAATCGAGTGGGGGAGCATCCTTTCTATTGGGCGACAGAGTCATCAACCCTTCCACCCGATGGGGGTTGGGTCCACCTGATCATGCATACCTATATGGCCCTCGGCATAATGAGGCTACCTACAGGTTGGGGGAGGGATCATGGCCAATCGAAGCATCTCTTGCGGGATATCTTGAGTGGATCTGGGCATGGGGGTTCCCTAACTTCCCTGTGTTTATCGGCCGGATAGATGGATCACAGAGGCCTCAGGGCGACAAGGCACAAAGCGGCCTCAGTAGGAAGGCCGAGACTCAAGCCCGCACACACCTGAGAAGCCTGACTCCCAGTTGCACCGCAGAGAATCTTTGTATGATGAAGAATCCCTAGACTCCAGTTCGTTCAGCCTAAGACAGCGAATTCGCCCGCGATAACAATGTAAGCCACTCGCCATATTAGCAAACCACCTACCGTCCGTCCCAGTCAGTCCGTTCAGTCAGTTCAGTCAACAATTGAAATTACAATTCCTCATCCGATCCTCTACCTAGACGTATCTTAATCCAGCTTGGTGGCCATCATAGAAACCAAATCAAGCCAGCGCATACGCGGTCATCCGTCCAGTAACCAACATCTTTTAATTCATACATTAAACGTACTGCTCATTGAATGATCTTAGGACTCGATAGACTCTTGTACCTTGGATGTAAGTTGAATAGTTGGACATGCTGCGAACCGCGTGTTATCACTATGGTCCACAGGGAGAGACCCAAGATATATATTTCTCGCACCTCGCAAAGGCGGATACTGTTCACAAGCTGATTAGACAACAAACATCAACAAAACCTCTCTTCATTCTGCAATGAACAGCATGAAATGCCATGATGTCTTAATTAAGGTCGACATATTGTATTCAATCCTCATGGTTGACCCAGTAAATGAGTTTGACCTCCATGGTTTAACTAGTGCAACTCATAGCTTACTAAGTGGCATACATAACTAACTTTATTCTAATAGCATGCCGTCGAGCATGTCTAACTGATTGCATTCGATCGCTATTTCCTGATATCTCCTTTCCTCTGGGTACCAACCGAGACCATTAATATTATATTATGCTGGTATTTTTTTCCAGGACCATGTTACGATCCGATCTAGAGTGGGATCCAGTATTCCGGTGCCCTGGAACGCACAGATCGGCTCGTCGGCTCGTCTTTAGTCTCGGTTGGCAGTTGCTTAACAATCGAACGCCAATAATAATAATACTGATGTTACAAAGTAATTCGAGTAAATCGCTGACATTGTCAATCTCAGTGCCAGATTCTGCGAGAGAGGGAGAAGCGAGGATGGTCATGTGCAAGCTAGTCCGCATTGAGAATCGTGATTTTCCGATGGGAATAGTTTCATCTTTGGGGAATCAAGCCAGCTTCTGCATTTGCCCACTTCAACTGGTGTGCTATCAAACAGAAGGCTCACAGTGATTATTTTTACCGTAACTGACACATTTATATGTTATCATGATCATGTCCTCCCTTCTCAACACAGATGCGATATTCTGCGATAAGCGCGTGTCCATCTCTCGATAAGTGTTGATCATCGAGAGGCTGCTGAGCACCGACCTCACGGTTTTGAGCTAGATGGGGCTAAAAGTAAGGCGAATCTCTTGTTTTAACCATGGAATGTACTGTACTGACTACTACTGTCTTAGTATGCGAAGGGAACACCATCAGGAGTGTCGCCTGGCTCAGTATCGTACAGAGCGAAATGCACCTTGGTGGCCCCGTGTTCAGCGCGCTTTTTAAGACCAAGCAAAAGTATCTTAGCATCACTGGCTCACTAGGGTCTGGCAAGACCGTTCCTGCTTTCGTCATACCGCGTTCTACTATTTGCTCCCTCCATCAATATGTTCTTTGCCTTGACTTGATTTGGATTGAATCGATGCTTGACTCTGGCTTTGGCTGGTAGGATCGCTGCGCAGACTATCTCATCCGCCATCGCGAGGTCGATCTTTTCTCAAATATTTGAGAAGCGCCTAGGGAATGTGAAACTATTCCGCGTTCTCAGTGATGCAGCGAGGCTACAGGTGATTATGAAACGTTTGGCAATATTCGCTGGGATGAGTTGGGCCGATTGCTGGGCGCCCGCGCTTAGGGGAGCGAAGGAACTAGTTTTGGTGGTAGATGGTGTTGAGGTCTCCTGTAGCAAGGACAAGTTGCGACAAAGCCTGATTGAGGCTTCCAGTAAGGCCTGCAACAATAAGCTGATCACCCTTGGATCTGAACTTGAGGCGAGTTGGTTCCATGGGCTGCCACACCGATCTTATGACCAGACTGCCGGTGTATATGAAGACTAACAGTAAAGAGCAACATGAGCCATCCTCTCCACCATCTATTGATTATCAAGACTCAAAGACCACTCTGCGACAAGATAGACGAGATCCAAACGGCGGAGAGCATCACCGCCAGAACTCAGTCCATCAGCTCTAGTGATTATGACTCGACCTCCAATGGATCATATGGTTCTGTCGACATTCGTCTTGTTGGCCGCAGGCAGGTCCAGCTCTGAGGGTAGCTACCAACGATCGCTCTTTCTCATATGAGATAACCGTGTCTGTAGCAGTAGCTGCGATGGAGACTCTAATACCACGGTCAACACATCTTGCCACTCACTCACAACTTGACATTGTCTGTCTTCACGGCCGATAGTTAGCCCATATTCTAGGCCATTACATTTCGACATCTGGTATACATACAAACTTTGTGTGTCTTTCCGGGAAGTCCGATATGAGCACCAATCCTTCCGACCTCGAGCTGCTCAGAGACGAGCTTCGAGCGACCCTGAAATGCGAGATCCTGATACCCGACTCTCAGGGGTATGCAGAAAGTATCCTGCGGTGGAGCGATGCGGTTCCAAATTCTCCGGTACCTGTTGGATCATAAATGTAGCGACTGGGTTTGCTGACCTTCTAGGCAATCGTCGTGTATCCCGAATCCGCAGAAGACGTTTCAGCCACCGTCCTGGGCTGTGCCAATTATAATGTCTCCTTTGCGGTAGCCGGCGGTAAGCATACAACGAGCAATGGCTCATCGTGTTATGGAGGGCTAGTCATCGATCTCGGTCGGATCCGCACGGTGACCGTGGATCCGGACTCAAAGGCCGTCCACGTAGGGGGTGGTTGCCTTTGGAAGGATGTCGACAACGCTCTCGAAGGGCATGGGCTAGCATTGGTCGAGGGTATAGTGAACGATACGGGTGTTGGTGGTATCACACTTGGGGGAGGCTATGGATGGCTTGCGCCACGCTACGGCCTCACTCTCGACAGTCTGGTCTCTGTGACAATTGTCCTTGCTGACGGTAGTATCACCGTTGCCTCAGAGCAAAAAAACACGGATCTATTTTGGGCTGTTCGGGGCGCAGGGCAGTGCTTTGGTGTTGTTGTGGAGTTCGTATTCGTGGCTCACAAGCACCAGGATCCGGTGTGGGCTGGCCTTCTTGGGTTTCCTCTCACTCAGCTTGAAGCCGTTTTCAGCTTTGCAAATACCTTGGTAGAAACAACAAACGGGGACTCAGCGATGATAGTCCAGATGTCTCGGTACCCTTTCTCGGGCTCAGGCCGCGAATTAGGCATCATGGCAATCGTCTTCCATTATGGCAGCGCCGAATCCGCTAAGCCCATTTTCAAACCCTTGCTTGACTTGAGCCCCGTTGTTAACACAACCCTGGAGCAGTCATATGCCTCCGTAAACAACATGTTAACCTTGGCCGCAAAGCGTGGTGGTCGCAACGTATCTAAAGGGGCCACCTATACCACGCCGCTGCGGCCTGAGTTCGTGAGGAACACAATAGTGCCAGAGCTAGATAAGCTCCACCTCGAGGTGCCAGGATCAGACAGGTCAATGCTGGAATTCGAATTCTATAAACCAGATAAGTGGTGCGAGGTTCCTGTCACCGCAACCGCGCACGGGCACCGCGGAAATGTCCAGAACGTCATGATTGGTCTCTATTGGCTGGATGGTCAGGATGATGTGAGAGTTGAGAAGTGGTCTCGATGGATTGCGCAACTCGTGGCCGCTGAACGACTCGACAATGGTCGTCCAGCTGTCGGACCCGTTACCGAGTACGGGAACTATGATCACTTGTCAGCTCATCCGCGCAACGTTTATGGTGTGAATTATGAGCGGCTGGTCCGGCTGAAGAAGCGGTACGATCCGAACAATGTCTTCAACAAGTGGTTCTCGTTGGTGGAGTAGGTTTCGTGTTGATGACTTTGTATAGAGCCTGCATTGTTAGAGTCGTATACTCCATATTGTTATAGCATTTTCTGTTTCTGGCCTTGGAAAGGTTAAAGAGAAAGAGAAACATTGGCGTTCTTGAGTCCCTGACTCGCTTCTGCTGCAGACTACGTTGAGATCCACCGCTGCGCTCGTATTCAAAAATAGCAGGACATAGTAACTCCGGACTGCCCAAATCGATAAGCAAGAAAGAACATCAAGATATTCCGGACCTCGTCCGGGATAATTCATTATTATCTCTGATGTAATCATGTAAGAGCAGGGATCCTGTAAATCAAGTTCCCAGAAAACAAACAGCTGGGACGACTATCAAATTAGGGCTCCAACCTCTCTTCCTTCAAGTTGTGTTCCCATCCATCCACCTCCACTCCTCCATACCCCAAGCAACAACCACAGTCCAATTTCCAATTTCCGCCTAGTGCGACTTCCTCAAAGTCTTTCTCCAAAAAAAAAAAAAAAAAAAAAAAAGAGAGGATCAAATTCTGCAGGCGTTGCCGCGAATTCCGACGGGATGCAATAATTGGATGATCGCCAGCCACGCAAGCGTTCGCTTCGGGATCATTACCTTCGGTAGCAACCGGTGTTCCAAAACTCCGGGTCTGCGAAACTCCGGATTGCAGGATCTGGATTTAGATTCATTAAGCGCTGAGCTGGAACTGAGCTGGGCTGGAAAATGGGTCTTTGAGTTTTTTTTATGATGCATTGTTATTGGTTATTTTCAGATTTTTTTTATTTATTTATTGATTTATTTATTTTTATTTTTATTTTGGCTAACACCGCTGCGTTGGATGAATGATTTACTCAGGGGACCTTGTTTTGGGATGAAGCTTATTTTGGACCTTTTGCGACTTTTTAGGTGAACATCACAAAGTCAAATGAATTGAATTAAAATGCACGGTGTATATACCCCTTATCTATCCATAACTCCATGACTCCGTTGCTCCGTATGTAAGAATATGAATCCTCTATCTATCGCAGTGGTATCCAGGATCGTGCCGCGTCAAATTTAGTCTGTGTCTTCCATTGGAGATTTGCGAACAATGGAGAAAGAAGGAAAGTATCCTCTGAGAAGCAGGCATTGTCTAGACTGCAGTACCGCCTGTCAAACTCCTGGATCAACGCTCCCAATTTGGCAAGTTCAGCTCTCAAGGTGTTCGCTTGGCTGACTTGCTCTTTGCGATGATCGGAGGAAGGCCCCGGTCCATATGTTGGGGCCCGCTGGTTCGTGTCGCCCCGCTGTAAAATCTGGTCAAAGGCAGCCGTCATATGGAATAGGAGGGCGATGAGCTGTACAAGGAGCTGCATCCCTGGCGTGTGCTGCGGATCTTTGCAGTCGAGAACGGTCGTGCATGATGCCATGTTGGCGCGGTGCTCGGCCAGAAACTCTTCTAGAGTAAGCTTGCCCGGTGGCTTGGGCATGTTCAATTCGGTGAGTTTGTAACTGATAGTTTGTCGACAACAGCATGAGCCGGCCGGGTTTGAGAAGGATGGGGCTGGAACCGCCCCCAAGTGACCATCTCGGGAACCCGGAGGTGAGATGGGGCTTAGCGGGACCACCACCGGGGGCAGTACCATCTGGGGTGCGACTAGGGGTTGTAGAGGCGCAGATTGTGAACTCGTCGAACTCGGAATATCCAGGGGAAAGGAAAATGCAGACGGGTCAGGAAGCGGGGCATCAAAAGCGTTGAGCGAGAGTAGGCCGGCAAGGTCATCGTTGCCAAATTCATCACCGTAGAGCTCGCTATTCCAGTCCGGAAAATACGTTGGTTGTGTCGAGATATCGGCTCTGGCTGCTGGGAGAACGTCTGAAAGAACGGGTGATGGCAGGGAGGTGGCCCTCTTCTTCTCCGCAGGCTGGCATGCCCGGTCTGCCTGCTGGTCAGGCCGGGGTCTCTTTATCCCACGCAGTGAAACCCCGTAGACACAAGGGGTGTTCCGCGCAACGCACCGCCGACAGGTTGGCCTATCCTTCGAGCATCTGACCTTCGCTTGGTTGCAGTGCCCGCATGAGCTTCGAAGAGGAGGGTCCTCGCGGGTGGTAGGTACGGTGGCAGTAGGTGGTGAAGAAAGTATTGGCGCAGGCATGTCCGCCATTTCGGGCATGGGAAAGGCGCCCAAATCAGTGTGAGCTGGGGAGGACATCTGCGGTTGTAATGGTAATGTTGCGATTGAATTAAGATAGCTGGGTTCGATATGCCTTGGAATTTTGATCAAGCACGATGCTGAGTGAACGGGCCGAATCGACATCTTATAAGTGCCCGATCTGCCCGTCTTATACTCATGGCACCATAGCTCAGCCACCTCGCCCGTATAATTGCCCGTGGTCAAGAAGAACATTCATAATTGGTGCAGTCTCCAACTATTTGGTGCCATGGCACAATGATCTGCAGTTACAGAAATCATGGCTCAATCAAGAGCCTCCGATGAACCCTTCTTCTTTTCCATTTTTCATCCGCTGTGATCCAGTTCTTGAATTGTCCTTTTTTTTTCTTGCTTGACTATCGGACAGGGTGGATCTTTGAAAGGCCATACATGCGGTCTGATTCTACGGTGGTTAAGCCAGTTGGATTTCGCAGCTCAGCTGCTTGTACCGAGAGACGAGTGAAGGTGGGGCCACTATCATGCAGATCTTGGCCCACACCAGTGGTTGTTTTCCTGCTGTCAGTGCCACGGGAGACCGGGACGAACTCGGGAGCATCGAGGGATCGACTCAATGCGCCTATCTTTCTCCCGCTTTGTCCATTGTCTGCAATGCTAGATGTTATATAATCAGGGCCCTAGCATAGTGGAGTGTTGACAGGAAACGCCACCTGCAGCAAGCAACATCTTCTATTGAATATGGTTCGCTCTCTGTGAGCTCATCACACTGACAGTGGCGCATATTTTGACACACAAAATCCGGCTGTTTGTCTCTGTGTTGGAGGGTTCAGTGCTCGCCGGCCCAGAGCGAGGCTAGCTGAAGGGAAAGCCAAAGCGAATGGCGGCAGTGCGTCGTTTTGGATACCAGTCTTGAACTAGAGTAAGATGTTGCAGGACCCAAGATAAGCATGCAATTACACGGTCGTCGCCCCTAGATTTCCTAGGTTCATAATGCTCGAGTTCGGGCGACTTCAGCACCACGTGAGATCCCGAGCAGGTCGAATTCGACTTCATTGTTCGTGTCGTGACCGATCAATACGTAGCTTCTGGCAGCTGCAAGTAACCTAAATATCACAATGCATGGTCTTCTGTGTGAGAACTGTACAGTGGATAGTGGATAGTGGATAAAAACGAATACGCTCGCTGCCATTGAAGGATGCGGCTGGTTCCACTGAGGCGGATAATGCGCCCACTAGGTGTCTTAGTGAGGCCTGGGCCCTCCACTCGCATGCTGGGCTAAGAAGGAAATGAGGAAGGGGGTATGGGAGGCGAGAAGCTCAACTCGGCGTGTGCATAGATCATTGGCAGGTCCAGGTGTTCCTGCTCTCCTTCCGCAAAAGCAATTTTGCTGCCTGATACGAATATCATGATCAGCGAGATCCTAATCGCTAATTAGGGTACGACACGATGCCGGTATCGTTTCTCTCTATGCGGAAGGATACGGAGGGTATCCTATCAGTTTGGGGACAAGGACATAGTCGTTCCGTAGCCCTGTGATTTGAGTGAATTGCTAATCGTTACAGCAGCCATTCGATCAGATGGGAGTTGGTCCCTTGAGCAATTTGTTAGTGCTTACGGGTTCTGCAGACCGAGCGGGATATCATGCGAAGCATCTTACTGCTTTTAGCCTTTTACCATCTCACAAATGTCCGTCTTCGGCAGATCCGAAGGCCTGGTGTCTGTTGCCGGACACCTTACGCGGCGACTTGTCGCCTTGTACCAGCACTGCCATGTCTTACCTGGTCCAGGCAGTAGCTGCGCCACGCTAGGGCTTGCTATGAGAGCGCTCCAGACACCTCACAGCTGGCCGTGGCACGGTAGAAGGTTCTTAGCTGAAACACGACACCCGTGGGGTATAGTGATAGCTAATCCAACTCACTCTACTCCAACACAGGCAGATGCTGTCAAAGAGCCCAGATGAGCCATAAGAATATGTCACCCAGACAAACCTACAGCGCAGGTGCAGCCTGCAGGTGAGAGCAACCAGTTCAATCTAGCCGACCCAACCAATGGATACCCATAATCAGACCCGAATACAAGAATGTTGACCCTGCAGCGAGTGGTATCGAGTCTGTCGTGGCCGATTTCCGGAGCAGGTCCATGGTCACATATCGGTAGCCAAGCTCGATGAGCTGCCCGGAGGATTGGGTCATGAGCTGGCGCATGGAACTGCAAATGAAATCACCTGTAAGGATCTCCTTCCCGTCTTGTCTGACTGAAAGTTCAGTCAACCGCCTCCGAGTCTCCGAGACTCTGCGATCGTGGAGACGCTTGATCGTGCTGAAGAAATCTGGCAGATCCTTCTTCATCACTCGGTTCGTGACCGCTCCGGACGCAAGCCCCATCCTTCAATAGCGTGGTGAATTTTTCTGTTCGAATGAATTGAGCAGAGTGAAGGTTCAATAGTGGGTTGGCAGGCGACTCGACCCAGCCATCAGTGGCGCTCATGAACCTCCCGTCGATCGCTCCGGTTGATCTACACTTCTGCAGGGGATTAGCCAGAGAACCATTTCCTTAGCACAAGCACAGGAAACAGAAATTCAAGTATAATATTGCGTCTCCTGCAGCGAGCATTCCAGCTAGATCGACCAACCAGATAACCCCCTTCTTGGTTCTTGATCGAGGCCAAGCTTTATTCGTCATCGTGAAGCTTCCGGCGGCCCGTGAGAGGCCCCTAGCTGTCTTTTATGCACGAGAAGCGACGGTCAAGACATAAGACCCGTGATATTAGATTATGGGGAGTGATGGAGAGCGAGAACGGAGATGGAAGAGGAAGGAGTTAGACAACACTAAAAGTCAACAAAGTACAAATCGTGGCCTCAGGCAGTTACTCAACGCTGACTAATGTCCCGCAGTCGCCAGCTCGGCATCGGAAAGTACCGATATCGCCACATCCAGCGCGTTGACTCCAGTGTTGCTCCTCACAGAGCAGGCGAAGCCCATCTTGAGAAGCGACTCATCGATATAAAAAGGGACCGGCTTTTCTCTAGCTGAGCCATCTCTCGCTGGGCCATGCTCGCAGCCACCCGAACCTCAGCTCACCAGTTTTCTCGCTCTAAACGAACCATGGCGGCAACCGACTGGAGTGCCGAACAATACCTCAAGTTCGAGGCAGAGCGCACTCGACCATCTCGCGATCTTCTGGCTCAGATTCCATTGCAATCGCCAAAGAATGTTGTAGATTTGGGCTGTGGTCCCGGCAATTCAACCACCGTTCTCTTGGCCCGCTATCCGAACGCTCGCGTGGTTGGGATGGACTCGTCTCTAGATATGATTCGAAAAGCGCATGCAACATTACCTGATATCGAGTTCTCTGTGGATGACCTGAGCACCTATGCACCCCAGCAGCCGGTAGATCTGTTCTTCTCCAACGCTGTCCTCCAGTGGCTTCCGCGGGATCAACGTCTCAAGGTCGTCAAACGATTGATAGAGTCGCAGCCTCCTGGCGGCGTATTTGCCTTCCAGGTCCCTGATAATCTGGCTGAACCGTCTCACGTCGCAATGCGAGAGACCGCTGCAGACGGCCCTTGGGCGGACACTCTCAACTCAATTGGGCGGGATGAGTTCCAGTCTCCGCAGGAAATCTACGATGAATTGCAGCCTACCTGTGCTGACGTGAACATCTGGCATACACATTACAATCACTCGCTCGAGAATCACCAGGCCGTTGTAGAATGGGTCAAGGGAACGGGTCTCCGTCCATTCATTGATCCTTTGTCACCCGCGGATAAGGACTCCTTCCTGAAAGCTTACCTAGGCCGTCTTGAGAAATTATACCCAAAGTCTATTGATGGAAGGGTTTTGTTACGGTATCCGCGGCTCTTTGTGGTCGCTGTCAGAAACTAGCCAGATTATCAGATGTATCTGCAGGAAGCATTTTCCCACGTTACTTGACAATCCATTTTTTCCCCAGTTGGCAGCCAATCGGGCAAATTGCAGAAATATAGCCTTTCTTCATATCACCACAATGAACAATCAATCGAATACGTGATTGCGTGGGAATCCGCGGCTCAGGATTAAGCTTATCCTCGGCAATGGAGCTCATCGTGAGGAATCTGTCTAGCGGGAGGCGACTTGCAGCACTCCTATCAAATCGCCTGTTTTCGCCACGATGATGCTTAACAAATCCACTATATCGAAAAGAAGATAACCCTAGGCTATTTCGAGGTTGCTGTTGCCATCCCTATGGCCAATGGGACCTTCATAACCCGGTCCAGAACCATGTCCATTTCTCAGGACCAAAGTGGGCCGGGCCACTTCACGATAACGAAATTCCGCAGTCCACACATCCTCTGGAACGCAAAAAAAAAAAAAAAAAAAAAAAGAATGATATACTCTGCTACAAACTCCAACAAAAACAACCAGACCCAGACGTTCTGTTCTTGCCTGGCCGTAGCTATACCATGCTGCCGTGGATCCACCCCCATCTAGCACAGAGCGTGGACTCCAGCAAGGGCCGCCAACTGCAAGCCTCCGAGCCAATTCAAAGAGGCGAAGTGCTCCTCATCGACCCGCCGTACGCGATCATTCCAATTTCCGGCGTAGACACAAACAGTCCCCTCGTCTGCAGTAACCTCCAATGCAACACTCCCGTACAACAGACCACCGGAACACGATGTCCAACCTGCTGCAACGCAGATGTAATCTGGTGCGATGACGCCTGTCATGACACAGACAAACCCCGGCATGCCTTCGAATGCACCTGGCTAGCGAAATACGCGACGTCCATCCGCTCAAAATGGGGCGAGTATAACTTCGGCATGCTCTGGTTGATCGTCCGCATGCTTTCTAGGCGATATATTGAACCGCGACAACCCCAGACCACCAACGAAGACGATTCTCAGTTACCCCCGGACTCGCCCTTATCATACTTCAAATCCGGCCAGGCCGCTATGGACTCTCTGTGCGGCACAATCGACACCTGGTCCCACGTGCAAGTGCGAGAATGGACCGTCCAGGTTAAGAAATATCTCAGCGGCTCGGCGCTCCCGCATACACTGTCCAACGAGGAAGTGCTCGGATTAATCTGCAAGGAAGAAGCAAACTCATTCGGACTTTACCCGAGAGAAACGGGGGTATTCCCACCTCCCTCCCCTCTAGTCAATCGAGGCGAGCAATTCGGAGCCGCGGTGTATCCGCGCGCATCAATCGCGAATCATTCTTGTTGTCCAAATGTAAGCTTCTCCTTTCTACCATTATTGCCTAAACCTTACCATCCTTGTTGTAGATCATCCACAAACCTGACAAACACGGCCGGATGGTCTTCACCGCAGGCCGGGAGATAGCTCTGGGCGAAGAATGCTGCATCTCCTATTATGATATGACGCAGTATACCGAGCTTAAGGATCGACGGGAGCATCTCCAAACTTTATTCCGGTTTAAATGTAGATGTTCGAGGTGTTCGGCAGAAGAGGCAGCGGTGCCGGGAGAGAGTGAGACTCAATGGGATCATTTTCCAGAGTTCATGTAATCTTCTCATCGGATGTTTCCATTCGTGGCGGAGGGAACCAAGTGGTTCAATAGGATAGGGTACTAAGTTAATCCGTGCCAGGCCTTATTGCCTCGTTCCTTCCCTCCGCACCTTTCGCACCTTCTTTCACACGTACCTTCCTAGTAGCCTCATTATCCTGGGATGTCTACCCAGCTCTGGCTCCTAATCTTTGTCAAGTAGTAAGTGAACTGAGTCTTGGTCTCGTACCTTCCTTTGGCCCGAAGTTAGCTGCAAATAACCTCACTTACTACGAACAATGGCTTCCATGTCATACGCTTACTCCCAGCTAGATTATCAGGCTATACCGGGAATGCTTCATACCCCAGTACCCGAAGATGACGAGGACACACTATTCCTGAAAGACCTCCCTGCTGACCTACGCGAACACATCGTCTCGCGGCCGAAGGCGATCAAAACTATTCTCTACGAGGAACACAAGGAGCGTGAACGCAACCCGGGCCACCAGTACGTCCTTCTCTCACACATAGCCGCCACTACCGTAACCTCTGATATCGATCGGCGGCGGCTCATCGGCCAAGGTACAAAGATTTTCTACGATCAGGATCTTCAGAAACTCATCCTCAAGCTACCCTCACGACCACACGAGGTGGCGATTTCACGTATTAGCGATCTCTTCTCTGCATATCGTTCGAGACTTGACATGGTCGACCAGCTAGATCCCATTCTGGCAGGTTATGTGTCTGACCCACCTTATACAAAGGAACCAGATGGTTCATGGATCCCAGTTTCTCTACCCCCTGGACGAAGCAAGAAGTGGCCAAGTGTTGTTCTTGAAATTGGATATTCTGAGTCCTTGAGAAGACTTCGAGTTGATGCGGAATGGTGGCTTTGTCGATCTCAAGGGGACGTCAAGGCCGTCATCATACTGTGGATCAATCCTCGAAATCGATGCCTGGTTGTTGAGCAGTTACGGCCCGAGTTAAGCACCTCAGCATTACGCGACACTGATCAACAGCTTCGAAGTTACCCAAGAGTCGTATCACGTCGTGTTCAGCGTCTCGAGATCACAGAGTCTCGGGGAAATGTTCTTGTCACTGGGGCACCATTGGTTATACAGTTTTCGGATATCTTTCTCCGTGATGCTCGAAACCAGGAAGAAAGCGATCTCGTTATATCACAAAGGGACCTCGAAGGCATTGCAGTGGCAGTATGGAGGAATCAAGAATGACCGGGCATTGTTTGAGAGAATCGCAAACGGGTAGTTATGGGGGTGTTTTTTTTCTTCGTTCCAATATCAAAAAACAACCAACAGGGAAAAGATACCGACAGTAGTTTTAGCCAATACAACGTCTTAGGTACCATATCGCTTCGTTCATTCTCCTATTTCTTTATCATAGAACTGGTCTTTATGGTCCCACCTTACAGTCCCCAAGGATCTCATCCGAGATAGCTCTTCATCGAGCACTCTGTGAATACTCACCGCAACATCGAAGATGACAATAGCAGCCAAAGACAACCCCAGCTCCAGATGCCGGGAGTAAGCATAACCGCCAATATTCCGTCGATTAAGACAGGGATACGTCTCCTTCGTGCCGCCATATCGAGTCTTTTCATCCTTCTTGACGGCCGAGTATCAGAGCTTTTCTCGGGAGACTGTTGTATGAGTTCTTTTGCGATAACTCCGTATTTAGACAGGTAAGGGGCTTAGGTGGGTACTACTATACTAGTATGCAAACACGTATGATTTCTCAGCTGATGCAGTGCTCCTGAGATCACATGCGTAACGATATATATATATGGTATGTCACCCCGGTGTTCCTCTCCATGCTCACTCTCCCAGTACGCCACCTGGGCAGCGGTAACCAGGGCAACCCCCCGCCAAGGAGGATATTTGATCGAATCTTGGTCTTGTAGGTCAATTTCCTGCCCTCCATTTCTGCCGGGTTGAGGTCCCAACTCAGCCGAGGTTCTGCAAGCTCCAAACGCGGGGAAACGCTGGGAACGCTGGGACCTTAATTAATTTATCGCCCAGCTCTTCGATCGGATCCCATTCCTGTCCCGAGTCTGACTGTTTTCTTCATCCTAAATTTATATACCAAAACAAAATGGGGAGCTTTAACCGCCCGGTCGGGAACCAGGACTACACCCAGTCTACTGTAGTGATTATTGGGGCTGGCATTTCGGGTTCGTATCCCCTCCCAATTAAACAAGCAAGCATTACGACTCGACTAACTTAGAGTCTAGGAATGTGCATGGCCATCGATCTACTCCGCCGAAATCACCGGAACTTTGTTATTCTCGAGAAAGGAAGTTCAGTCGGAGGGACATGGAGCGATAATAAATATCCTGGTTGTGCTTGCGACGGTACGCTCTGACCAGCTTTCTAATAGTCAGGAACAGAAAAAAAAAATAACAAGCGCAGTCTGGAGCGCTTTGTACAGTTACTCCTTCGAACAACGCTCCACCTGGACAAGAGAGTACCCCGGACAAGAAGAGATGCTCTCGTACCTAACCGGAATCGCAAGCAAGCACGGTCTGTACCCGCACATCCGGTTCAACTCGACGGTCGACGAAGCGCGATGGGATGAGAAGACGCGCCAGTGGAAGATCCAGGTCAGCGTCTCGGGCGCAAAGGATAGCCAATTCCAGAGCGGATATGAACTGTCAGCCAATGTCCTGATCTCAGGCGTTGGACAACTGAATCAACCATTTTGGCCGGAGATTCCTGGACGGGACGAGTTCGAAGGGAAGAGCATGCACTCGGCGCGATGGGATTGGACGTATGACTTCAAGGGGAAACGGGTCGCTGTTATTGGAAATGGTATGCTCTTCGCCCTAGATACCCTGTTATTGGTGTCGGATTGCTAAGTGAAGTGTGCAGGTGCAACTGCTGTCCAGATTGTCCCCGAACTCGCAAAATCGGCAGCGCACCTGTCAGTCTATCAGCGGACCCCTCAATGGATCATCCCCCGCGACGACTCGGCAGTGCACCCCATCCAGAAGACGCTCCTATCAATCCCATTTGCCCGAAACTGCAAGCGGGCCTTCATGATGTTCTACCGCGAACAAACGCACGACGCAATCGTCAACCCCAACTCATCCATGGCGAAGGTAATACGCAATATGGCCACCAGAAACCTCAAGAAAGGAATCCCAGATAAACCAGACGTATGGGACATCCTGACACCCGCATACCCACCCGGGTGTCGGCGAATTCTCTCATCAGACGACTACTATCCCGCGCTGAACAACGAACACGTGAAACTGGACACCCGAGCGATCCAGCGCATCACGGCGTTGGGCATCGAGACAGCCGACGGCGAAACCACCGAGTTCGATCTCATTGTCTATGCGACGGGATTCCGCACGGTGGAGTTTCTCCATCCGATCAAAGTCTACGGTGCAAACGGCCGGGATCTAGCTAAGATCTGGGACGGCGGTGCAACGGCATACTACGGGGTGACGGTAGAGGACATGCCCAACTTCGGGGTTCTCTACGGACCAAACACTAATCTTGGTAAATACCCAGCAAAAACCATTGTAAACTGGGCTAACACTACTTAATCTAGGACACAACTCAATTATTCTCATGATCGAGGCGCAGAGCCGTTACCTCGCCACATTGATAGAGCCAATCATCCAAGCCAAAGAGAAAGGCGGGTCCCTCGCCCTTCAACCACGATCTGCTATTGTCAACGCCTTCAACCAGGATCTCCAAGAGCGACTTGCAAAGAGCAGCTTCGCAGACCCCACCTGCAATAGTTGGTACAAAACCGCCCAAGGGCGGATCACCAACAACTGGCCCGGAACGGCGGTCGAATACCAGCGGGGCCTGTCACGGGTGCGATGGACGGACTACTTGATTGAAGGAGACGGGGCGGGAGAGCATTTTGGACAGAAGGAGACTAGAATCGGACATGTGGAGGAGGTGTGGCCTGTGAGTAAATCGACGTTGCTTCTGGGGTTGAGTGTGGCAGTGGCGGCGGGATATCATCTCCAGACGGCGAGGAGGCGTTAGGGTCTGTTCTGCTTGGTTTGACTTGGGGCCTAAGAATATTTGAGCTATGAGGGTTGCTGGTAACTTGTTAATATAGGGGGTGTGTATAGCTAGTAGTACCTAACAACGTTAATTGTGAGCAACACTCACAGGAGCCTGGTGAATCCCTAGGCGCGTCACTACGGAGTCCTCAAGGGGGTGATAAAATCCTAACTTAGCATGATCGTATGAAGTGCTTTAAGACTGATACAGAACAAGACCTACTTAGTCTACTCAGAAAGATGCTCACAGCTTCTACATCTATAGGTTATATGAAGGATACTACTGACAAACGACAGATATAGAACGCTTCATAAACAGGAAGATTAGATTGATTCCGAAGAACTCGTTAATCATTTCGTTGTTCTACAAAGTAAATGTCTTAAGACATGAAGTTGGCAGGAGCGCTAAGTACATTGCCCAGAGCCCTTAGAGTGGTCTCCTATGCGAACTGCTTGGCTATACCCATATGGAGTACTAGTCCTCGGTAAAATTAAGTGCTTGTGAAGTCCAACGTGCAGGGCGTTTGTCATTGTCTTGGTGTTGTTTATCTATCAGCACTAAACTAGCCAAGGCCCAATGGCGGCATCTAAACGAGCAGGGGGGTATGTTGGCATTCATCTCATCATGTCTTGATTGATCCTGTAGGAATGAAAAGTTAAACGAACAATGATGATAGGTCTGAATAGTGTTGCCTAACGGAGTACATGTCGAAACTGAGTACTTTACCGCTCTTTTAAACTCTCCAACTCTCCAACTGAAGGACTTAAGCATGTATCAGTACCACAAGAACAAGCATAAGCGTTAGAGGTTAAATTCGTTTGTCTTCAATAGCCTGGAAGATCTTGCTTAGGTGGGTGCTGGAAAACATGCATAGCACAAGCTTAGGAAATGTATACGTTCTGAGCAGAGTATCACTCGGGTGAGCGACCCCTTATCGTTTCGCTTCCAGAAGGAGAAACGTATTTTAAGTGTCTGGAGAACATTAGTGGATGGATATCGCCGAAGATCTTGCTAGTGCGGCTAAGGCAGTGTTGATTATACACGATGTGGGGCGAAATTTGCCGAGATGAAATCTATTTTCCTGGATGCTGCTACAAAGTGGATGCATGGGAAGACAGTGTTTACTGAGATGGATTGTGCCATTGAGATCACTCAGATGACTCGATCGGACAAAAAGCCTTTGAGGGCGATGCACCATTAATACTGAAGGATTTGAAGCTGATGAAAGCTATTTTGGGAAGCGGTTTGCCAAGACCCCGGGTGTCTAAGAACTAGTTGTCTAGCGCTTGATTGGTCAAGAAGCTCAAATGCGACGTTACAGCAGCTGAGTAGACGGTATGAAATGTCATGTCTTCAACCATACTCTGAGGATGTAGATATGATAATACGGAGACAGGAAGTCAAGATTGTTGCTTGACAACAGGTTATCGGAAAATTCTCCGCATTTTGATGGACAAGCAACAGAAGAACAGTTCTGGGCGTCTTGGCCGAAACTTGGTGTCCTGTCAGTGGAGCGATTGGTTCCTTACCTAGCAATTTCTTTGACTAACTAACTGGTACCTAACCACCACTGCGTGACCTCATTGCCGGGCGCCCCGGGGTGGAACATTGTCACCTTGCGGCATTAGCAACGAGTCCCGTGACTGCGGTAGTCTTTACATCATGATCTACTCAAGTGTTACTGAGTCTAAGGACCTCACGTATGACCACCGGCGTGATGGCGAATGTTTTTGGGTGAATGACGAGTGGCGAGAAAGGGGATGGGATGGGGCCTGGAGACTGGTGGGGCTATGCCAAGCTCAGGGCTGAGATTATACAGTTGCTGATTGGTGAAACCACACACCTTCCCCCGCCTTGATCCAAATTGGGATTGGGCCGACGCCCCAGAAGAGAAAGTGGTCGCCTGCTCCTTCACGCTCTCCAGCGTCCATTGCTTGGTGATGATGGGGGTGCAGGACGCGGTGAAATGGTCAGACACTGCAGGATTGCACCGCGTGCGCTCACATGTCCCTGTACCCCGTACTCCAATCTTGTCCAGCGCAGTCACTGTGCTACCGGAATGTCTTAAAGTATCAATGGGTCCACGCAGTCGCCAATCAGGGTCGGCCAGGGTCCAGTCAAGGTTCTGGTTCTTAGTAAGTGACGAAGGAGCGAGGCTCAGTTGGGGCCGAAAAATCCGCGTACTAAAACTCCATCAATGAAACGAAATGCTCCAACTGGCGTCTCTCGCTGCCGCTTGTCCCTTTCCACGTTTGCACGCCAAATTGATGCGCCGCCTCCTTGGTGGAGTCACCGCCGCACTGCTCTCGTTTATCTTTTCTTTGGACTCTGCGTTCTCAATCCTCATCGCCGCACCTCTTCTCCCCCTTCTTCCTCTCTATCTCTCCCTGACGACCCCCCTCGAGTATGCGGCCGTCGCAGATGCGCCCGCGACGACCACCAGGATGATCTCCATACAGAACACCAAGCTCTACCACCAATGCATCGTACTTTGGCGTCATATGCGGTCGTCGCCGGCGGCTTTCTTTGATGTTTTCTGGGACTGGACGCGGCGTTTCTTTTTCACTCTCGGATTCTTCGCCCTCTTCTCCGCCAAAACCCTGCATTTAGTCGCCCATTTACATTCGTTACCTGCCTCCAAATTCTTCCTCTGGGGTATCACTTTCTTCACCCAAGATATCGCGTGCACGTTCCTCATCCGGAACCTCACCCAAAAGTTTCCATGGCGCTGGTTGGATGCCGTAGCTGCCGTTGTCGTCATTCCGTTCAGGTACTCCATATCCCCCCCCCCACCGAGCTCTGAGACCGATTGCTGACACTTCTGCTCAATAACAGTCTAGTGATGTCCGCAATGGCCTCCGCCAATATCTCCTTCTACATCACCGCCGGTGCCGAAATCAACTGGCGCCAAGCCAAAACCTTCCACCGCGATGCGGCCGCTATCCGAACCTTGCTAACCGGCCTAACCGGGTTTTTGATCGTTGAGGCGATCATGACCGTAGCGGCCTGGTTTGTTGCTCCATACGTCCACTGTATGATCGGAGGAATTTTACATGTCCTTGCCGAACCCTTCAAGCTCCTCTTCAAACCGCTGTCCAATTGCATCACCACACACGTGTCCTCCCCCCGAGTCCAACACATCCGCCTCCGGAGCGAGCCCCTTCCTGACCGCGAGGTCTACGAGCAGATTGCTGTCGAGGATTACAATGACTATAAGAGTGACGATGAGGAGTCGGAGGATTTGGGGAATCCCGCGCCACGCGCGGTGCAGAGGCGCATATCCCTTGCAAAGAGGCTGGTGGTTTGGTTACCATTGTGCTTTTTGCTTACGCTCCGCGCCGCGCGACCGCCGTATCCGTCATATATCTTCTTGTCCGGAGTGCTCCCATTGACACCTTTTGCCGGAATGCACCGTCCAACATTGGGAGAACAGGCTGGAAATATCGCGGATTATGCCTGGCTGGAAGACCGGACTTCGCTTGCACCAGCTCCTCGCTGGGACTGGATGCCGAAAGCGAACCTCCCTGGGTTTGAGGACTGGCATCATAACCGTCAACATTACACCCCTTCACAAGACCCGCTGCATATATCCAACCTCCAAGAACCGGTGCTGGATGAGCTCAAGGATGTCTTGTCGAGCGGAGATGTCAATATCAAGCACATTATCCTCCTGAAATTGGAGAGCACGCGAGGTGACGTCTTCCCCCTCCGCAATGGCTCCTTCATCTGGGATACGATTGTGGATTCTTTCAGCGGAAAGGAAATGCCGGAAAGCGCCGTCCAGACGGTGGCCAACCTTACCCGTACGGCCGAGTACCTGACTGGCTTCGATTCTGGCTTTGGCCAGTACCGCCAAGGAGAGCGAAAGTCGTACGGTGGAATCAGCGCCCGAAATGGCTTCACAACAGGCACATACACCATCAAGAGTGTGGCCGGAACTGTGTGCGGGATCACACCGCTGGTCGCCGACTTCAACCGCGAATACAAGTTCCATCTATACAACCCGTGTATGCCACACGTGGTCAACGCATTCAGTCACCTGGAAGATCGTTCCAACGCGTCAGACTATCGCACCTGGCCCTGGCAGTCAATCTGGATGCAATCCGTTACGGACACCTATGATCACCAGAACAAATTGACTCCCAAGCTGGGATTCCAAGACATCTACACCAGGGAGCGGATCGAGAAGCCGGATGCGAAGCATTACCCTCTTAAAAACAAGGAGGTAAATTACTACGGGTATCCGGATACGGAGCTACGGGAGTACATTCGTGATGCCTTTGACGAGGCGGAGGCAAACAACACTCGTGTCTTCCTCGCCCATCTGACTGGGACAACGCATCATCCATGGGGAATGCCCGAGGACAAGTTCGAAAAAATATTGGGTCCGGCGTTCAAGGGGAAGAACAACGATTTCAACCGGTATCTAAACACGATCGGATTTGGCGATCGATGGATAGCCGAGATCTTGGACATATTGGAAGAAAAGGGAGTTCGAAACGAAACCCTAGTGGTCATGGCAGGTGATCAGTAAGTTTCCTACTATGATTTCCTTATAGTTCGTTATGCTAACCCAACGCAGCGGTCTCTCCCTTCCCAACGACGGTGGAATCACTCCATACAGCAACCCGCACATCGGCAGCTTCCACGTTCCGATCGTTCTTGCACACCCCAAACTCCCCGCAATCGAGATCAAAGACCCAGTGATCTCGCTACAAATCGTCCCAACGATTCTCGACCTCCTAGTTGAGTCCTCATCGCTCAGCCCAAACAGCACCAAGGCAGCGAAAGATATCCGCGGCCTCTACGAAGGCCAGTCCCTGATCCGTCCGCTCTACCAAGAATCGAACGGCATGCAAGATTGGCAGTTCAGCGTCATGAACACCGGAGGGTCCTGGCTCGCGGTCCGATCAGCCGCTAGACCTGCATGGCGACTCGTCATCCCATTAGTTGATGACGTGGAATGGCGCTTCACGGATGTCGAGCGCGATCCGCAGGAGAAGAAAGCCATCACCAGCTTCAGCTTCTTCGACCTGATGGATGCGTTGTGGGATGCGTATGCTGACGAAGACCGAAAGCACGAAGAAAACGACCCATTATCTGGCGATTCTGTTGCTCCTCGGTCCCCTCCACATCACCCCCCGCCTCCGCCCCCGATTACAATCGCCCCAGGCCGAACCCCTGCAAACCACCCGTGGGAGCCGGAAGTCGTGCGCTGGGCGCGTGATGCCGCACACCTAACGGAATGGTGGATTGCCGATAACCACCGGCGCTACGAGTACAAAAAGGAACGGTGACCGTCAGACATAAACCCATCATCCCTGAACATACCTACTTACTACTCCGTCCTCCGTACTCCGTATCCGTACACCCCACCTCAACCCACGTACCAACTCATAATCCGCCCATCATCTATCCTCACCCGACAAACCGACAGGGATCTATTGGATATCTACCCACTGTCGAATTTTACGACATTTCCCACTTGCATACTATTTATACTATTTACCTCGCATAGCATGGCATTGGTTTGTACATAATGAACACGCGTTCGAGTTCCGTTCTACTGTCCCAATTTGTTCCAATAAGAATCTACCTACTCCGTACATATTCATCCATATATACTATGACTAGTTCTATTATATATGCTTAAAAAAAAATCACCTACAACCCCCTGTCCCCCTCACCCCAAGCCAACAACCAATACCCCACAAACAGATCAATCTCCCTCTGCACGTCAAAAATCTCCCTCGGCGGCTTAATCCCACTCTCCTGCTCCTCCGTACTCAACCCATTCTGATCCCAATGATGCACCGCTCCCTCCATCCCATCCCAAATATGCTCCCCGGGAATATCAATAAGAATAAACGGCTCCTCATTTGTCGAAACCCGTCCAGGCAAACCCTGCTTATGAGGCGTCGCATCACGCCACGGATCCGCCGCGCCACCGATAATAGCGACACGGGGGTATGAGAAGTCGAAGGCGCCGTGTTGATTTACCCTTCCGACATCAGGCGGGGTGGTGATTCCAAAATCGGATGCGCAGAAGGACGAGGTGTATTCCAGGTCTATGAGGCGGGAGATTAGGGGCCGGATTGACTCTGGTACTGTGGAGCCGGGCATGAAGTAGCCCCATTCTGTGCAGACTTGGTAGTTCCAGCTTGTGGAGGAGTCTTTGGGGAGGGGTGGTGGTGATTTCTTTGCGTCTTTTGTTAGTTTGGTTTTGGTTTTGGTTTTGCTGCTGCTGCTAGATTCGAGCTCTAGGGTCGTGGTGGTGATGATGGATCCGTTGATGTAGCCGATGTTGTTGGCTAAGGCTGTGAGGAGGGGTTTGTTCGCGGCGTTGTAGCCTGCTGCTTTGACGAGACTTGGGAGGATGGCTGTGTAGTTGTTTGGTGCGTAGAGAGGAGTCGGGGAGGTGATGTTATCGCAGTAGTAGCGGAAGTCGTAGGTTCCCACGGTGGGATCCCAGTTACGGGATTGGAATGAACTGAGGGGGTTAGATAGCAGCGTGACGAAATCCTTGTTGTCGATGGCCGGGGATACACCGTATGCAGCTTGGAGCTGGGAATGCAGGGTGTGGTTGTCCGGGTGGTCGATGAGGATTCTATCGACGAGATCGGTGAGGGTCTGGATAGAGTCGATGCAGTCTGCTGGTGCGTGGGTGCGGATGGTCTCGTAGTAGTCCCAGTAGTCGACTATGGCCGCAGTTACGCCAGAAGACGATACAGCGCCCCAGAAGACGTCGGGGTAGACCTTACGCAGGAAGGCGACTTGGGCGCCGGCGTAGGATCCTCCGTAGGCGATCCAGGGAGTTTTAGAAGCTGTTAGATCGGCCTCCTCAAATCCTGGGAAGACAACATTCGATGCGAAATACGCATAGTCGGCCAAGGCCTGTTCCGTGGAGAGGAATCGGAAGCTTTCAGCCGTGACTTCGTCGACTGGGTAGCTTGATCCGTAGTAGCGATGTTCGAGGATCACGCCTAGCCCGTGGTGGGTTTCTGCGAGCTGCTTGACGATACCTTGCGAGAGGAAGGGGAATCGGTCTTCACCACTGGTTTCGCCCGCGGCGATTACGAAGACCGGGCCTCCGGGGAGGTAGTGGGTTGAGTCGAACCAGTAGCGGAGGTTGAACGAGCCATTGGAATGGGGTTCATAGCGAGTGTCGTTGTGGAAGTGGTCGATGGGGGCGGAGAAGTTGTGCTCCTGGTAGGAGAACGCCTGGGGGAGGCATCCCAGTACTGGGAGGAGCAGCGAGAGAGAGCGCATGGTGCGAAGGGAGGAGGAGAGAATGAACAAGGGAAAAGGAAGTCATCAGGTGCCCCTGCAGTCGGCTTTATGGCGAAATGCAATGCATGGCCTTAGTCTCAATCGGGTTAAGTGATCGGCGTGAGGAGTTACATCGCTTTGCTTTGTTGATAAGCTGTTTTATCTAGATGATGGTGTTATCAACTTAGGGCTACACCTCCAGCCCTAGCTGAACCGTGTCTGCCACTAACGTTGTGGAAAGTTTTACGTTATTGAAGTGTGTTTATTCCAGAAGGATATGATTGGGGGCAAAAAAAAGAAACAGGTTACGACGCATCTAAGGAAAGTCTTCAAATAGCCCTAGAACATCAGTTAGGCCACCACCCTAAGACAAAGCACAACCCCGTACCTCTAAGAGTACATAGTATCTATCGACACCTGCAGCGTGTACATCAGTTCATCCTGGACCCGTCCACCCTCGTTAGTGCCAGCACGCTCTGCAAGTATCGCCTGCTCTGTCTCCTCATCCCACTCCTCAACCCAGGCAACCTTCACATTCCGAAAAACATTGACAACCCGTCCCCTACCCCATTTCAACTTCCCCAGCGTTGCCCACCAGCCTTCTGCCTGGTCCCCAATCCTCGGAGCCCGTCTAGTAGGTGCAAATTCCACGTCCATAAGGTCATCGTGAGTGACCCATTCAAAGAGGGCAGACTCGCCGTCATTAGGGACAACCTCGACAACGAGCGGGAAGTCGAAGTGATCAACCACATCGCCAAATGCGTGGTAGATGATTCCGTCGGCGGAGTCTGCAAAGCCCCATGCGTCTTCATTGAGTGGCGGGAGCTGGGTCGGGAACGTTAGGGGCGGAGAGAGGCCTGGGCCACGGACTTGTGCTGCTTCAGTTGGGAGGTTTGCGGTCGTGGCTTCTTGGGTATTCTGGGTATTCTCTGTGGGGGTGGGTTGATTGGATGAGCTGGACTCGGTGGCCTCTTCGCCCTCCATGGCATCGAACTCATATTGAATACCCATTGGGGTAGACAGATAGGATGGATGGACTAGATGGTGAACGTGGACGTGGACGTAGACGCTTTTTGTTCAGTTTCCAGCTGAGTTGGGATTGGGTTGGTAGGATGTGAGGGTGAAAATGAGAGCGTCAGAATGAGAGCGTAATATATGGGATTGAGAGAGGCTAGAGGGGTATTTATATTGTATCATAGCTTTGCTATTGTATTCGATATCTTTCTACGTAGCTGGTTGTGAATACTACAATGAGCCCATGTCTTGTGTGTGTGCGTGAATTTTATATGGAACATTCTATCACTACATTTCTTTGTCAAGGGTCCTTGTGTTACTAATTCTTCCACGCTAATCAAGTTAATTGGTCAACAAGGGAAAGAAGAGATTGCAGTATTCACTACCTACACGCTCCTCCTAACACCTGCACCACCACTTAGACTAACAGGGTGATCACTTCCACCTACCACCCTCCCGGTTGGAGGAGAAACCATCCAACGGCTGAACCACCATCAATTTAACACCACTCACCTTCCTAACCCTCCCAATCCCCCTCATCACACCTCCAGCCGTTGCCTTACTATAATGAAACCTATGAGCCAACGACCCAATCTCTGGCTTCGGCCTCAGCGAGACCGCCGGGAGATGCGTGAGAATCCAAGACCGATTCTCCAACTCAGCATAGGTGACGGGCCGCAAATCCGCAAGAGGACGCTCCGCGGTTGGCTCAATACGGACAAACCGGGGGAGGACTAGCACGCTGATGATTTTCCCACAGGTGAAGTAGACATGGCCTGTGGCGGAGACTGCGACGCCGGTTTGGAGCTTGTCGGTATCATATCTGTATCTGGTGCGGAGGGGATTGCGCTTCCTGTGTGACTTGGTCAAGGTGAGGGATGTCGTAGTGGAGGGGCATTTTGTATCCACTTGTAGCCGGGACTTTTTACTTGGCTTGAGATAGAGTTGGGGGTCTGAGTGGTTTGCTATGGTCAAGGGGTGCTTTATACCTGTTTCTTATGTCTTTGATAGATGGACTTTCTGTATCATCTTTATTCAGTTGCTGTCTTTGGCTGTGAGACATGGTAGGATGAAAATAAATTGCTGTTCTTTGTTGGCCATATTGTGCCTTGTCAATGGCAGACAAGTTACAAGCCCAGATTCCTATAATAGAACTATACTGTAGATCAAGATACCGATTTCGGACGTGTCTGTGAGTCCATTCAACTTGTGGTCCCAGTTTGAGTAGCGGGACTACGAATAGCTAGCTCTGCAGCTGCTATGTTGTTCAAGCTGAAATTCCAGCTTCTCGGAAAATTCCGTCTGAATTGGCATGTTATGGTGTGTCCGGATCTTTCGCGCAGTGGTATTCTGCCCTAAATATGCTTGTGTTTTCGACCAATCTATGCTGGATAACGCAGCCTCCACTGCGCTTAGCTGTACAACCTCCTCACACTGGACTCTGGAATTGCACCGGTCTTAGCCAACTGCCTGGTCTTGTCAATATGCCCCTGGACAGTAGGGATAAAATCAGGAGCAGTCACTTTATAGTACGTTAGTTAGAAGGTGGAAGTGGCTATAACCTACCTCTCTAGCGAGCCACTCCCTTTGCCGTACAGCCATACTAGCCAGCCCATCTGGATTTATAAAGTAATAAGACCTATAGGTTTGCTTACATGATGAAATTACAAGTAGAGTGAATGTGCTCGCAAATAAATATATATATATATATATATATTTGATAATTTGACAAGGCGTATAAAGAAACTCAAGGAAACAGACAATCCTTAGCTCGGATACTACGATTAGTCTTCTTAACAGGAGATCCGGGGCCGGGCTAACAAGGCCCAAGGTAGGCAACCTTAACCTCAAGGAGACACTCTTCAACAGTCCCTATCCCTATCATGAGAGTCCCCGTACGGGGCTCCTCCCAGAACCCAACCTGATCTGGATCATTGCGCTTAGGGCACCTCCTCCCATTGCCAACATTCGCAGCATAATCATCCAATCGGTCGAGGGTAATAGGATAGAATTCGCTTGGGGGGTTATACTCATCAGGCCGAACGAAGACCATACGAGGCAGATTAATATACTCTTCAACCTCGCCGCGGGTGACTACAAGTGCCACTCTTCCCTTTTTATCCTTCCTCTCCGCCACACCGGACACGTCTGCCTCACCGATATCAGGAATTCCATGCTTCGTGGTTTGTCTATGGAAGTCGTAGTGCTGGTAATCAGCCTCGGGTCCTTCCCCATATATGGGCCTCTTCCACCCCGCCTTCCCCCGAGAGAGGGAAGAAGGAGCGATCGTGGAAGTCTCACTATCTGATTCATAAACAGTAACGTAGAGCGTAGAATCAGAGTCTCTGAAACTAGAGCCCCGAGATACCTGGGAAACGGAGTCCCGCGGGTGAACAGTGCCTTTGTAACGAGAACGTCGTCTGGCCGCTGCCATGCTGGTAATAGGGTCTCTGTAGTCGGTGGAGCGTCTGGAAGCAGAGCTTCTAGATGATACCTGGGAGGCGGACTCATCTGGGTGAATTGCGTCCTCGTAGCGAGACATTCTAGAAGAGGAGCCTCTTCGGGTGTCACTGTGATCGTATCTCCTAGTTCTGGAAGGTCTGCGACTAGAGAGACCCATAGAAGGCATGATGAATAAGTAAGTGGAGGGTTGGTTGATTGGAAATTGTCTGATTGATTTGAGTCGAGGCAATGAGTGAGCTGATCAGTCAACGAATTGATGAGAGCTAGATTGGGATGCGATATTAGGGTTATTTATAATTCAAATACCCATATACTGGCTTTATATCCCAGGTGTTTCCTTCCTGCACTCACAAGCTCTGTTGAACAGCCCCATTGTTTGCCGACAATGAGCAAAGGATTCTTGGTCTTATACCTTCCTCTCTTTGACCAGATACGCAGAGCCTTGTTCTATTCGATCTCATTAATCCGTGGGATATGTTATATTTCTCTTACCTGATGTCTGGTTTCATGTTGAATAAAGCTTGCCTCCACAAACAGGTAGGAGGTATCTATAATGACAGTGAAAGATATCATGCTTTAGCTGGTACTTTACAAAACTCGGCCTTACCCTATTTACTACTTACTGATATAGCATTGTCTCCATAATTATGATCTCTTTACGGTTTTGTTTAATTCGCCTGTGTTGATTTGATTTGTAACCAAAGGATATTCAAGAAAGCCTCCCTTGGCATCATAATGTTGGGGAATATAAGGAGCACCTGGTTGTTTCATGGGCATCATTACCCCTTCAGGTTCTATGCTCTACCCGATAGAGGCAGGCCTGAACAAGAGATTCCCTAGCGCACCCCTGGGCATGAAGTGTGAAGTCCTAGCTGCTTCAAGAAAGCTAGAATAAACTATCCAGTTAGACTATACTTTTAGCTATATATCCGCCATGTACTGTGTTGTAGAATTAATCCCAATTCCAGTGGTAGTGTAGTTTCAGCACTTTGCTATGTAGACCTTACATTCATTCAAAGCGATCGTTTCTCTTCTAAACCACCATCAAATATACGTTACTTGAGCAGATTATTGCAAGTTCAGAGAGGCCTCTACAGCAGTCTGTTAGCCCAATGAGCTACCAGGTTAAACTATCACTACGTCTACTGCATAGCTGACAGGTTTACTTGTTTGAAGATGGTAGGTAAGGAGATATATAAAGATTTAGCACTATTTCCTTAAAAACAGTATATGCCCAATCTCAGTAAACGTTCACCCCAAGGTTCTCGGTGCCATTAGTAACAAGCCAAACGTTGACGTTCTCAGCCACAGATACAACCCTACCAAACCCATATCTCATCTGCGTCCCAGGCTCATCCACCTCCAGCAGTCCCCACGCCATCTCCCCCTCCCGAGGGGTGCGCGAATACGACCTCACCGCAAGGCTACGCAGATACTTTTCAGGGAGAAAGGAGAACTTGTTCTCAGGCCAAATCTTTGTTCCTCGCACGGTGATGAGCTTTTTGAAGCGTAGCGTCTCGGTGACGGTTCCATACGCAGTCATGACATGGCGGTATTTGTTGTGCTTGATGAGTAGCCCGCCTCTTAGCACGTTGGCACCGGGCGGCTGGGATTTGGGAGGAGTAGATTGGGGGACGGGGGTAGCGGCGCCTTTATCCTTTGCAGCATTGGCTTGTGCACGGGAGAAGGCATCATCTGCAGTCCAGCGGGTTGCTGGGGGACTGTCATATCCCGAGTCGTTGTCTGCATCGCATACGGCAGTGGGTCTAGCAACTGCAGCAGCCTTAGCAGCCTCGGCCACGATATCAGCGGCAACCTTCGCATTAGCAGCTGCGGCGGTGGCTTCTGCCGCGGCGCGCGACGCGCTAGCGATATAAGAAGCGACGGCGGAAGCACAGGGGGTTTTGTCGAGTGGTCCGTAGATGGTGTTTGCAATGCATATCAGTGAATTGGAAATATGAGCAGCCGCAGTGGCAGCGCAAGAAGCTGCATTGGCAGCTGCTAAAGCAGCGGTTGCCGCGACGTTTGCGGCCTCTTCGTATCTGGTCGACATGATATTCAGAGAGGCAATGGTATGGGTTGTGATGTATGGTCAAGTTATTGAACCTGGCCCCGTGGAGGAGGATTGATTTGCTGGCTTCTTGGTGACATAAGGAGGGTGCACTCGAGCTTTTATATTAGCGGTCTGAATGGACTCATTTGCTCTTTGTGTGCAGGGCCCGGCCACAATACCTTCGTTATCTCTTTCCATTCCACCAAGCCCTTTATCCGATGCTAACTCGAATTGGTGGATGAAAGACGACCGCATTGTTTCTCTGATCACAGGTTGTATTCCGCTTTATCAGCCTTTGTAGACAAGAAACAATCGAATGCTGTTCATTTGCCTTCAGTGCACCAGGCCTTCCGTGGAATACAAATAACGAAGAGATTTTGGTCTTTGTATCTATAGTAACGGAACTATTCCTATTGAATATGCAACTGGATGATACTGCTGTTTCCAGCGGCCAGATCTATCAACCTGGAGCTGGAGACTCAAGAAGCTTGGTACTTTCCCTTGGACCACGCAGAATCAGGCAACCAGTCTATACCGTCTTACCTTTAGCTTTAATTAAACCATACCTAGGTACCTATAAAGTACTTCCTGATCTGGAATATTCTTACAAACATCGTTGTCTCTAAAAAGGCATGGCAGGTGCAACCTAGATTGTATCCTAGAAATAGAAAGAGCTAACAGCAGATGATGTTTGCTTTAAATAGGATAGTAATATCAGTTAGGTATTTACCAGGTTGGGTCTAAGCTACCACCGTGGTTCTACTTATATCTACATCACTCACTTGATACTCAATCAAAAATATTCTTTCCCATTTAATGCAGCATCCCGCCGCAAAATTTCAAGAAAAAATTGAAAATCATCCCTAGTGAAACCGCATACCATACCTCGCACCAACAGGCCGACTCACCATGAAAACCATCACATCCTCCAAAACAGCGACAACCCTACCCTTACCATAGGCAGGGTATGACGACCCGAACGCCAAAAGCCCCTCAGCCTGGGAGCCGACATTTGTTCTGGCTGGACTCTATTAGCTGGGAACGAGTAAGTTTGCGGAATCCGAATGTGGACTTAGAGAGGCGCTCTGGGGCCACGATGACTACTCGGGGGAGTAGGATTCCTGCTCCCAAGACGGAGCCCCAGAATAGAGAGAGAGGGGCCCCAGGATATTCTTCGCTGAGACCGCAGGATAAGATTCCAATAGCTGGGAGCTCTAACTGCGCAGGGTGGAACATCCAGGTTGGGTTGCAGTTAACTCGGTGGTTATAGATGGTGGTGTTGGTGTCGGTGTCGGTGTCGGTAGTAGTAGTGGTAGTGACTGTAATGGTAGGGGTGGTGGTGCCCTTGGGGGCGGAGATGGTTTTGTTGTTAGACATGTTGGAGATCTTGTGGTAGGATAGTTCTGTATTTGCTTAGAGATATGCCAGTTTGATGAGAACTACAACTCAAATGGTGGAGGTTGAAAGGGATTATATGGAAATCATAATGCTCAGCCTCATTGCGTATCCCGGACCGTTTGTGTAAACTTTCGTTGAGCTTATAATGACTTACATCTTGTGTAAGCGGGTTAGGAAATAGTTTCTTTGATCTTGAGGCTCAGATGTGTATTCTTTGGCGGCCCTGCACAATGAAATTCTGAACTGTGCTTTGACAAACACATAGCAAGACAGGGAATTTATATAATTCAACAAGGGCCTTCGCCAGTTTCAAAGGTCAAACCACTGATACCCTGCGTCGGGGAGATTATCATACTCCTGGAAAGGAAAATGTTTGCCCTGAATATGTACAGACAATAGTAGATATATCTAGTATATCGATATTCTCATGGTTTAGTTCACCCATCCTCTGCACATCTGTACTCGGTCAGTATAGAATGCTCGATAACACCCTCTAACTTGAATTAAATTGATTGTACGCATTAATTTCTCTAACATGCGGCCTTTTCTATTCCCTTCAGCTATAGATGTCTATATGGGATATCGCTGTTGTTGGAAGGGAACTTAGCCCCAAGCTACATTGTGATGATATTTTTTAACATAGGATTCAAAAAGCGTTATATTATCACATGTAGCCAATTAATCAAAAACAAACAAACAACCCATTCTCTCTTTACCGGTAGGCGGCCATCGTGCTAGCAGACCGAAATCGAAGGATAGGAGGGTGAGGGTCTGCTCCTCCCGCAAAGCCCGTCACAGAGCCCCCCTCATCCTCTTCAGGAACGTCAAGGAACGCTATCTTTGCCTCTCTGAACACCTGAAGGATACGGCCAATCCCAAAAACAACATGCCCATCTTCCCGTAACCAGAGTCCGTATCCAAAATCGCCGACTCGAAGCTGCTCATCCCTACTCTGTTGGAGTTCGGATAAATCACGTTTTCTGACGGGGTAGAACATCTGCGCGTCAAAATTGCTGTGAGGCTTCACCCATATGGTTATGGGATATTGGAAGACTTCGGTGATTCTACCATATGCTGGTCGGATTCGGTGATCTGGAGTCTCGTACAGGCCATGGCCCTGGTCGCCAATGGCAGGACAAGGACCCATGTTACGAACCTGCCGGAATTTTCCGTCGACGTCCATATCGGTGACCTGAGTACTGGCCATCTGAACAAGTGTTCCAGGGCTAGTAATGGTGCCTTGCACAGTTTCATTATTAGTGACAGTTGCACGGAATGTAAACTCGAAGTTCATGCGCGTGTCCGCACCGGGATTGATGTAGATGGCGAAAGGGCGGAAGTTGGCCATTTCTATTATGGAAGCAGTTGAATATGAAGTTGTTGTCCGATTCGAAAGCCGCTGTGTTAGTGGTGTTGACATGAGTATGAAGTCTACAACGTTTTTATATTCCTTACGCAGCAGTACCATGCTTGTGATAATTGGGATAGACACAATTTACCATTGTGTTAGTCACATATATATGTTCTTTGTACTTTCCCTAGCAGTGAATGGCCTTCCATTGTCTCTTTATACCATGAACAGTGAAGTAGATATTACTAGAGGCACCGTCACTTGCGTGATAAAGAACAATGACTTGATTGTTCTAGGAATCCTGTAACCAACAATCTGTACAACCCTCATAAAATGTAAAATACACGCGTTACAATCTAAACTATCATCATAGGCAGCCCTTGCGGGCTAGCAGTCTATCATAGACCTTCAGTCGTGAAGCCAAGCCAAGCACTGCGATATTCAGGTATACTAGACAGAACATCTTGTGCTAACAAAGCTAACGAAATCCGAGCGAAGGCTTACAGCCATTCTTTCGAGATCTACGCCAATACCTTGTTTCAATATGACTCTCCCAGTCCTCCCCGGAACTATCCGTATCATCCACGCTAACCTCGCTCCCCTCATCCTCCTCGTCCTGCTCGGAGCTCTCGGAGCCCTCGTCCTCCTGGGTTTCCTCGTCCTCCTGACTGTCGTCCCCCCGGCTACCAGTTTCCGTCTCGCTATTGTCGTCATCCTGATTGTCCTCAGCCTCACTACGCCCATTAAGCTGATACCAGTCCTGCCCATTAGGCGACCACCGGAGTTCTCCAGGGCCAGACATCCGGACACTTGGCACTTGACTGCCGCTCTGGGACTGGTCATCGCCCCGTATTTCAGTGCGAGCATCGTCAAAGGTCACATCTCTTGCTCTGTTCGGCATATTGAGTATATTTGTGCTTGCCGTATTCTCGTATTCGGTGTAGGGAGATCAGAAAGTTATTGTAACGATTGATTGGATTTTTTTTAGATTTGGAGGTTGGCTATTTCCAAAAGATATAATATATTCATCTTTCTATATCTTCATCCTGGTACTAGGTTTCTTTTGTCTTTTTCACACATTGGCTTTGTACATTCACTTTGCGATTCATTGCATCTGGGGCTATTTCTTTATGGAACCCTTCACTTTTAGGTCTATTTGTCTTTTGTGGGTATCCCTATTTCGAGTCATGCCTGGTCATTATGTGTATTCCGCATTTACTCGGAGCAGCGTCCTTGTAGCCTAGTAGTTATTAACTAAATTAAAGACCAATTCAGTCATGGTTGACACGCGATCTAATGAAACGAAGCCTAACTTTTGTCCACCCCCTGAATAGAATGATGGACATCATCAACAATTTAATAAGGAGAATCACCATAATACAACAGTATTGGTGATTGTGTTTCTTCTACGGCTCCCCTTCTCACCACACTCGCTTACTCTTGTTTGTACCAAAGGGCACAAACCAAGTGAACATTCCACCCTTCTCATATTCTATAGGGATGGTGTCCACAACAATATAGTCATTTTCCTCCTTTTGCAAAACGGCAGGTTGACTTTGAAACGCGAATGTCTTGTCCTCAGGGATCTTCTCTTTTCGCGTCACCCAATGCCACCCCTCTGGTTTGAGAGCAGAACGGCGTGTCATGATCTCAGTGGACTCAATTTCTGAAGCGCCAGCTGCAGCTTTTTTGGGCATAGCGATCGAATATTTCTTGGTGGCAGGTAAGTGGTGAGATGAATAGGGGATGTGCAAGTTGATGATCATTGAAATGCGAGTGATACAAGGGCTACTTATACTAAACCCCTTTCCAGGAGATAAAGAACTGGATTCTAAGGAAAGTTGGAAGCCCTTTGTTGCTTTTATCTGTGCCGTGTCTTTTATCGTGTGTTTGTTGTAGCTTCCTTTGGCCGGTGCTTCTAGACGGGTCCGCTCCGTGTGCTGTGTCTTTGTTTCATGCGTTTTACTCATATAATGACTCAACGAAGTTGGGGAAAAGCGTTATATAGTAATTTGCCTCCAGTACATGTACATGGGTATTATTACATGCCTACTCAGAGAAAACGCCTAGTCCGCGGAGGCTTTTGCTGTTAGGCTTGACGCGCTTAGGGCTTTCCTTAGGGCTAAGCCCTTTATAACAAGAACATCAGACTTGCCATTGAGGGAATATGGAAAAAAAAAGTTTGACTTATTTTGATATAATTCTATTAGACCCGAGAAAAGAAAATAGTTCGAATAAATCAAGGTTGCTGCCCTAATCTCCACCCTCACCGTTTCTAAGTCTCCTAAACAGTAAACAGTAATAATATCCTGATTATCCTAAACGTCTTGCCTCTCCTCAACCTGACCAGGTTGAACAGGCGGATCAATAAAGACTCCCTTTGTGGTAACCTCTACAACCCTACCACCGCCAACATCTACATTCCCGTATTCATCCTGGTAAAACCCCATTCCCATATCACCAACCTGACCCTTAAACTCGCGAGGTAAACGCGCTGGGACTGTCCGATTTTGAGCCTCAGATGCAATACCTATAGGCTCGTCGACATTACCAGCGTCAGCAACAGGATCATTACTAGTGCATTCGATATCAGGATCGGTGGGGAACTCATTGTATCCTCCTAGCTTCTGCTTCCGCCTGGGATTCTCGCGTACTGCACCTCGGATACAACCCTGGCGGTCACGGAATGGACAGGGCCCGGTCCAGGGGACGTAGGTGGTGGAGTCGGTGGACAGTTGGAATAACTTGTAACGTTGCGATTCATCGCAATAGAGGCACGGATTATGTGTCATGATGTCTGTTAGTCGATAGTAAAGAAGCACGATAGCGTTCTTTTGTTGTAGGATTATTTACCGGTTGAGCGGTTTGACAGTTTACTTGATCTAATGCTGGGAGAGGTGAATTGTTGAAGTTGGGTTATGAGAATGGAACTGAACTGAAATGGGAGGCTGTTATATATCGTCGTTCCCTTTGTTGTCTAGTATTCTTGAGTAGTTTAATGGGCTTTTGTCTAAATAATAATGGCCTTGCGATGGTCGATGCTCAGGCTGGATAAAGGACAATGCCAGCTCCATTCAGGCAAGTTTCACCCCCCCCATTCAGTATTTGATTCGATTATCATGGACGGCGTAGTGGGTTGTGAAAGAGAAGAGATTTGAATCATTGCCGAGTTGACGGAAATGGATTCCAGTTAGGGTTTAAAGAGGAAGGGAAATTTGGATTTCATTCGAGTGACATGGAGGAGGAGCTTTAGCACAGCGTATGATCTTTGTGTCCGAGTACAACAATCAAGTCCTATTGATTGGTGGCCAACGCGGTATCTTGACCGTCGGACACAAGGGCGGATCGTCTACCAGGAACTCCAAATCATCCAACTGAAACCCCCAAGCCTCAGCAACGCGCTCATCCAGTCTATACATCCCCGTATTCCACGTTATACTAACTCCTCCGGATCCTGGGTCCATGCCCTTGGAGAACTCAAGCTTCGTCCCTGGGTCAGCTGGTAATAAATACTCCATCGATGCAAGGCGTGGCATGCGTTGCGCCGCATACCCTAGCGAAATATAGGCCCGATGGCACATTTCAATCTTTAGTTGTGATTGGAGGTAGGGGGTTTCTTCAGAAACAAGCATCCTAGTGTCGAATGAATCCTCGGATGCCGAGTCATCGAAGTGGGCGATTGTATTCACTTCGTCATCTTCAGGGTTTGGATCGAAGAACCACTCGCCTGGGTGACAAATTGTAATCAGCTTGTGTCATGAATGGAACGCTGGAGATATACCTGAAGGAAGATAATTTGCTGTGGCAATTTCGATGCGCATGAGATTGGGCCATTCCATCGCCCCTGTTGATATGGGCTTCCCATTCTTGTCCAGGGGCATCAAAACATCAAGCGAGAGAGCCATAGCGTGTAGCTTCAGCTCCCGCAGGAGGCGCGTCATCGACCTTATATTGGTAGAGAAGAGGTCGATATCGCCTTCGATCAGGGTAGGTGCAGATCCGCTCTCATGGTATACCTCTTCGGTTATCTGGAATATTCGCACTGTACCGGGTATGTTGGGTAAGCCCTCCGCTATAGCTAGAGGCGTACGGCTCTGGATTAGTATATCTCACTCATAGTACCTTGCCAGAAATGCAGATGACCTACCCTGCCTCCTCTGCCGCATAAAGTCTAGATGATCCGGGCGGATAAACTCATACGCATCCCAATAAAACTCTTGAAGCATCGGGCACGATCTCGCAGTCAACGGTGCGGCCTCAGGCCATATCTGATGGGATTTACCCTTGGCGCGGTCGTCCCGGAAGAACAGTCTATGGATGCAAGGTACAATCGGTAAGTCCGAGTATGCTTTCCCCTCTGCAAATCGCGCGCGATACGGCCGGACCACCCATTTATTGCCTCTTGCAATCTCGCTGTATTCTCGGGCGCTTGGCTCCAATTTTGTGCGTGGCTCACGCTGTTGCTTGCGGCCTAGGATCTTCATCTCAAAACCACATCGCCGGTGGGCGCGGTGGGTTTCCGACAAGCGGCTCGTTGTGTGTGATCGGAAAATGCACAACACATGAGGTAACTAGCAATGATTCTTGCAGGAGTCTTGCGTTGCAATACGGCATTCCCATCACGCAGTTCATTACCTGGAACCCGGTTCTCAATTTCAATGTTATGGTTGGTTACCAGGCCTGCGTGAGCTACCCTGGGAATGCAACTAACACCACCAATCCATATGCAACGACGGGGGCAGCCGGCACTGCTACTGCCCCTGCTGCGGTGCCTACAAAGCTTGCCCCGGATGTGAATACCAGATGTGGTAAATTTTACTCGATCAAAAGTCGGTCCTCCTTGCCAATGCTAGTCGGGCGTCCCACCGCTAACCAAGGTCTAGATGGCGATTACTGTCAAGCCATTGCAATGGCAAACGGCATCCCGCTGGATGATTTCTACTTCCTCAACCCTAATGTGGACAAGAACTGCACAAACCTATGGCTCGACTATAGTTACTGTGCGTCACCAAAGCCTCTTAATCTTTGGCTCCCAGTTAACGAGAAACAGGCGTGCTCCCTGTCGGAACCATCAAAAACGTATCCTGGATATGCCAGGCCAACTGGGAGTTTGACCGTCCCTACCTGGACACCAATCATCACCGGCACTTACACTCCGTGGGAAAGCCTCCCTGAAGTAACCTGGACCCCGTGGAAGCCTATACCTACCTCTACCTCGTTCCCGCTGGCCAACCGCACGCGGAAGGACTGCGTGGAATATACAGACAACAAACTCGGGGATGTACCGTGCAGATGGCTTGCACCAATGGTGTACGATACTGACTTCGCTGAATGGAATCCATCCGTCAATTACTGGAACTGTATGCTGACGAACGGCACCCGCTACTGCACCTTATATGCGAAGGCGTTCATTCGGCCTGGGTACTTCGACTACGAGAACGACGACGACATCGCTCATTATGAGGAGGCTCCCCCGATGCAGCTCCTGATTCTACTCGGAAGTGCTATCAGCGGTTTCTCGGGTACTTATTCAGGTCAGCTAGTTTAATAGATCTTAGCAAGGTCTGGATTTGGCTCGGTGTGGTTGGGAATTCTAGCCCCGCTAGCTGTTCTTCAGAGTTTAGACCACGGTGGCTGCCGATCTGTCCTTAACATCTTTATTTATACATATTCCACAACGCCAGAAACTACCCACTGCCACTATCAATCCACATAGCATCCTGTACCACTCCGCAAAGATGCCAAAATCCCTCCTCGACATCGTCAAAGAATGCGACAAGTATCTCCCTCCCTCCTCGTCCTCTCCTCTTACGAACCCAGTCTAACTAACTAACCCCAACAGCTTCCCCTACTACACCGACAACCCAACCCTCTACAAAACCTTCCTACAACAGTACTACACCTTCAAAGTCGCCCCATGCACCCTAGTCCTCGGCCACGTTCCGAAATCCATCGTCCAAGCATTCGACTTCCCCAGCACAGCATGGACAATCAACCACAAGACACAAGAACTCATCCTCGACCCTGAGATTCCCCAAGACGATAGCCACAACCACAACCACAACCACAACCACAGCAACAGCAACAGCAACCAAACTACACCCGACCAGAAAGACAAAACCAAAACACTCACATCCCTCATGGAAACAACCCTCCACCAAATGTGCCTAACCCTGACCAGCCATCCAACCCTCTCCAAACTAAAACAATCTTGGCGAAACGAAACATTCCCAATCCGCTCCTCAACCGGCACAATCCTCCTCGAAATAGAACGCAGCGCAAGCGCCCTCTTCGGGATCCTCACGGCCGGCGTGCAACTAACCTGCTACGTTAACGACCCGGCTCGCGGCCTGTTGGTATGGATTGCGCGGCGCTCGCGCACGAAGCAGACGTATCCCGGGATGTTGGATAACACTGCTGCTGGGGGGTTAGAGACGGGATTTGCGAATAGGCCGGCTGAAGCTGTTGTTCGGGAGGCTGTTGAGGAGGCGAGTTTGGATGAGGGGGTTGTTAGGCATGGGTTGAGGGGTGGGGGTGTTTTGTCTTATTATCATGTTCAGGGAAGAGGAGGATTATTGCAGCCCGAGGTGGAGTATGTGTATGAGCTAGAGCTGGGACCGGATGTTGTCCCCGTCCCTGGTGATGGGGAAGTGGAGGGGTTCTATTTGTGCGGGGTGGAGGAGGTTAAAGAGGCATTGGGCAGAGGGGAGTTTAAGCTGAATAGTGCGGTTGCGTTGATTGATTTCTTTGTCAGGCATGGCGTTGTTGTGCTGGAGAATGAGCCGGATTATGCTGAGATTGTTACGAGGCTGCATCGGAGGTTGGAGCAGTCGTCTCAACAACAATGACATCAGATTAGGGTGAGGTGGTTCTGGTTCTTGGATGGTGGGAAGCCGATGCTGCTGGAATGAGACTTGACCAGTGAACTTGGAGATGGCCAGCCTTGCGATGCGTCAAAATGGGACATCTTGCACTCCTTCAGAGAGAGTTCCACCGAAATACGAAGGTCGATCAAAACCAAGAGATCAAGCTGGGTCGGCACTGGGCAAGTGTGAGACAACCAGCACATAATACGAGTAGCTCGTCTTGGCCAACAGCGAAGACAGGATTTCGTGCACGAGCTCAGCAGAATGTCTGGGCAGACTTGCGGTGTATATAAGTGAGCGGATTGTCAAATCATGGAAGCAAAAACATCCTCCTCACTATCATCACTTCTGTCAAGTTAGACATTCCATATTCAAGCCCTCTCAAATGAAGCTCTCCATCATCGCCCTCACGGCCGCAACCCTGGCCGCTGCCAGCCCTCTCTCCCTAAAGGCCCGACAAGAGTCCATCGTCTGGCCTCATCGCACCTACCGCTGGTTTATCCACGACGGATCCTTCAAAGAAGACCCGCAAGACCAGCTCCTGGTCGTGAAAGACAACATCCCCCAGCACGAGTCCACCACGCTCGTTACCTTCGATATCGCCCCCGAGCTCGAGGGACGATCCTGCAAGCTCATCTTCGACCTCTGGGATCGTGACGTCTCGACGGGCACTCAGACCGCGGATGTCTTCACTTCCGTGAAACCGGGGAACCGGGACCAGCACGTCGGTCGTGTCTACCTGCCTAAGCCTGGTACTGCGGAGTGGATCTTTTCCTTCGGGGGTGTACCAACTTTCCCCTGCCCTGCTGGGGAGCTGATTGGGTTCGAATTTGTTGGGGTGGGTGATGAGGTTGCTGTTCGTTGGGATATTGGTGTGACTGGCCCTCGTGTGCAAGTTCTCTAGTTTATGATGAAGTTCGGTATTGGGATATGGGGTTTAGCGACTCATGTGTATATTCATTCTGGCTGAATCGGAGTTGATAATATTAATCATGATGCAGACGTGGCTTTGGTATCATCAGCCAGGAAACTCCTGTGGCCCCTAGCAAGCCCACAAGCATGGGCTGTAAGACTTGGACTCCAGACCCGGCGGCCATAACGCCAGTAATAGCGGGAAATACCGCCCCACCACTCTGACCTATAACGAATATGAACGCTATGATGGTCAGCCTTAGGTCTTCAGTGGAGTAGAGCACGTACCGAGAGCAGATGATCGGATCTCATCCGCGAAGAGCTTGGATGTCACGGAAATACCTTGTCCAGTTAGCTCCTTCTGTATGTACGTATCGGTTTTGCGTGCGAGTCACGGCCTACCGTAGCAAACAACGGTCCGGAGAAAAACCCTAGAAGGCTGATCGCGACAGCTTCAGTGATGATGTTGGGTACCCTGAAACCGTTAGTTCAGTCGAAATGTTTCGGCAATCGATTCATACAGCCAGAAAACCAACTCCAGTGCCAAACAGAGCACCACATATATGAAGACCATCCGGCGCTCTCCAAAGCGATACGTAGGTTCGGCAAGGATCAAACGCCCAAGGAATCCGCCGCCATAGAAACCAGCAGGGACATATCCCATCATGTCCAAATCTCCGTCGCGGATGTCGACCAAGTACTCAACAATCCAACCTAGGTATGTGAGTATATGGGCGCGCTTTGGGAGTTGTCACATCAATCATACCTCCCGCAGTAATGACGGTGCCTAGGAAAAAGAAGAAGAACAGGCTTAAAAGCCAGACCCCTGGGGTAGCGAGAGTCTTGCGCATCTCGGCGGTCGCCTCCCGTTGGCGTGAAGTGGGAGACGTCGAGGTTTCCGCATGGTCATGTTGCTTCATGGTTGCCCATTCGCAGAATGCTACCCATACCAGGGCTATATTAACCACGCCCAGCCCCAACGGCGTCGTGTAAAAGAGCCCCCAGTGTGAGGTAGCACCGGCAGAAGCCACCGCAGTCGACACAAAGGGTCCAACCAGACAGCCTGCCATATACATGGCATGAATAAAGCCTAGCCACCGGTGAGCGCCTTTAACAGTCACCACGAAGTTGTTCGCATAAGTGTCCTGGTACGCCTGCCCCAGGGCAGCAAGGAAAAAGGTCACCGCGAACAGTGGGAATGGCGGGAGTCAGGTGCGGAGGGCGTGAGCGGCGACCTGCAAGACAGCTTCGAGGAGGAGCAGTACACCCATATTGAAATACTGGCCGAGGTAGCTATTAGTAAGTGCGGCGAAGAGCCAGCCACAAAAGGTAGTTCCATATCTACGCGATGGTCAACAATTAGCGGGTGGTGGGTTTTGGCTCTGGAGTCTACAGTCTGGATTCTCACACGATCGATACCATGTTCGTGTTAATGTCATACGCCTGCCGGATGTAAGGGATCAGAGCCCCCAGACTGCCATCGTTGATCCCCGCCACAAAGAATGAGAAGCCCGAGCTGATAAGCTTGAGGAGCAGCAGGCGGGGGACCGGCAGTTCTGGGGCGTCGACTTGCAGGGTCTCCATGCTGTTGTTAGGGTAGACGTGAAGGAGAATTGATCAAGAAGAAGCGGTCCAGGATATCCGGGAGATCAACAAGATCAATAGTTGAAGAGGGGTGAAGCGGCGATTATAAATCCAGCGCCAATCAGCCAACTCTCCGCCTCTTACCATTATGACGAGACTGACTTGGAATGGACATCCCTATTGTGAGGTTAAACTTGGTGGAACTACTCCCTGTGTTTGTGCTATGTATTATTGTGTAACTATGCGGGGGAGGATGGCCAGCATGCTTCCAGAAGCCAGAGTGGAATCCTCTCTTCTTCATGTTCCAGTCCAATCCAAGACGCCAGGAAGGGGAAACTCGGGGAGAAATCCTGCTGATACCCGCCTGTTATTCACCCTGATAAGCTATCACTCTATCACTTGGCAGCGTTGCCATCGCCATCTCCTCCCTTTTCGGGTAAGCTCCCAGCCCGCCCGTCTGATAACAGCTCCAAGCTTTGACATCAATCCCGCTCTACAAGATCGATCGCCGTGCATACTCCAGTGCATATAAGATGGTCGCGCGGTCCGGGTTGGTCTCTCCTCGACCGTTGGAGACCAGTGACCGTGTGCCCCAACAATGGAGAAAAAGTCGCCGTCTGTCGATGATAACCCCGTGAATACCGACGAGGGCACCACAATTCCCTATAGCCAAACCAAACGTGGGCTGTCCTCCCGGCATGTGCAGTTGATGGCCATCGGAGGGTCCATTGGAACCGGCCTATTCGTGGGAATAGGATCCTACCTTCGGGAATCTGGGCCGCTCTCCCTCGTCCTGGGATACCTGTTTTACGGGCTCATGTTCATCTGGCCCTGCTATCTGTGCGTGGGGGAGATGTGTGCATACTTGCCCATCCGAGGCTCCATCTTCGAGCTGGCCGCTCGATACGTCGACCCGGCCTTTGCATTTGCCATGTAAGCTTCCTTCATCTCTGACTGGTAGTGTTTCGTCATCAATTAACCCATCTAGGGGCTGGGTGTACTTTTATGCTAGCGTGATGTTGGTGTGCGTCGAATACTCCGCGGTTGCAACGGTTATGCAGTTCTGGACGACAAACGTCAACCCGGCAGTCTGGATCGCCATGGCAATGGTCGTGTGTTTTATCCTGAATATCGTTGCGGTAGAATGGTACGGAGAGAGCGAATTCATCATGGCATCCACCAAAATCCTTCTCATCATCGGGCTCATCCTGCTCACCTTCATCACCATGGTCGGCGGGAATCCCAATCATGACGTCTATGGGTTTCGCCACTGGACCGACGGTGTAATCTACGAATACTATACTGGCGGCGATACTGGCCGATTCCTCGGTGTTTTTAATGTGGTCATATACGCTGCTTTCTCCCTGGCCGGCCCGGATCTGCCCGCACTCGCTGCCGGAGAAATCCAGAACCCACGGTACACCATTCCACGCGTCGTCAAGATGATCTTCTGGCGCATCGTTGGATTCTACGTGATTGGAACCCTAGCCGTGGGCATCATCTGCGACTCTCATGATCCGAGGCTGATAAGCGCCATTGACAACGATGAAGCGGGATCTGCTGCATCACCTTGGGTCATCAGCATCGAAAACTTAAATATCCACGGCCTACCAGATCTCATCAATCTGTTGATCCTATTAGCCGGCTGGTCGTGTGGTAACGCATACGTATACGGCTCCAGCCGCACGCTCTACTCACTCGCGAAAGATGGCCAGGCCCCTCGCTTTCTCCTCAAATGTACCGAATCCGGCGTACCAATCTATTGCGTGGTGTGTGTCTCGTTGATCACCTGTATCACTTTCATGGTGGCCAACAGCTCCTCAGTCACGGTGTTCTACTGGTTCATCGACCTCACCACCTCCGGGCTAGTCCTGACCTACACGTGCATGGTAGTCGTATTCCTCTTCTGGTACCGAGCTCTCCGTGCCCAGGGGATCGACCGCAAGTCCTACCTGCCCTGGATTGCCCCCTTGATGCCGTACTGGGCTATACTAGCGCTCGTCGTCGGGTCCGCCGTCACGATATTCAACGGGTTCACCGTCTTCTCCCCGTGGAGCACGCAGGGCTTCATCACGTCGTACTTTGCAATTGGCCTTTTCATCGTCACGTTTGTCTTTTGGAAGGCCTACCACAAGACGTCGTTTGTCAAACCCGTCGAGGCCGATATTTATTCCGGCAAGGCGGAGGTTGATGCTGAGTGTCGTATTTGGGAGGATGGGGGCTTCGAAGAGAGACGCAGGGCGGAGTTGGCGCAGATGCACTGGGCTCGCCGGTGGTGGGAAAGGATGTGGTAGTTTAAGATTCATGATTCCATACATATCTAGCAATTCATTCAACAAAGTATTGAAATTGTGTTAATAGCCGCAGTGGCCGCAGTAACCACACGAGGACGCGGAACACGCAGTGAAATCCTTCTCAGGCTCCGAGTCACTTCGCCATCCACCTGACTCGCCCTCTTCCTCCCACTCCTTCCATCTCCCATTCTCATTCCTCCGTCCATCCTTTTCTCCCTCGTCAGACTCTGTTCCTCTCTCATCGATTCCTCCCGCCATCCAGCGTCTCTTCAACGAGTCCGGAATGCAGCTATTGACCACGCCCCCAACCTCCCTCAATTCCAATTTACCACCGGTGTACACAACTTCAAATCTGCCGTCGGCCTGACCGTGTGCAAACGCGACCAACATCCTCAGTAGTGCTGCAAGTTTCCTCAAATTGCTCCCCTGTTCCTCCTCCCATTCTAGCACTCGGTTACGGACATCCTCGACACGCACATCGTCAAATACTCCGTACTTGTGGAAGCCAACCACGAAATTGGAAACTTGAGCCAGTCACAGTAGGGGAAGCTCAGCATTAAGAACATCCTTATACTCTTTCTTATAGGTCCGTGTCTTCAAATCGAACATGGCCGATTGCGGAACATTTTCTCCTCCAGTCTCGATAGTGAGGGCTTCATTCGCATCAGATGCAACTAGACCGAGCACAGCCTGTTTTAAGAATGTGAGTAAATCATCCAGAGTAGCCACTGTGGCTTTTCCATCAGATGCGTGTGGCTGGTGGAGCCTGGGGAGATACCCATCACCCTCATACCGGACGAGGCAAGATAAACCGCCAAACTGATATTGTAGCAGCCTCTGATGAGACTCAGACCCCTTGATATCGGGGGCCCATGTGGTGTTCGCTTCGGGAAAGATATGTCCGTACCCAAACACACTTGGGATTGTCTGTGTGGGCGAGTTCTCATGTCGCACCAGGAAAACAGTTTGAACCAACCGCCTCAGCCACGAATCTGAATCCTTTGTCGGGCTCTGACACAAATCGACGAAGATTGCCTAGGGTACTACCGCAAGCAACGAGATCAATTTTGTTGGAATCAAATTTGGAATCCTGCTTGAGAATCGCCTCCAGGGCGGGCTGGAACACATGCACCGCGTATCTTGCTGCGTTCTGATCACGGAAGTACGAGCCGCTATCCGGGGAGAGTTTGTTGGCAGCTGATGTTGGAGTCCAGGCAGGGAGGGGATCCTATTGGATCAAGCTGTGAGTATGCAGTAGGTTTGGCTCGCCCGATCGAGGAGCCCGATCTTACCTGGGACAAGAATTGTTGGGCTTTTCCTGTTGAGCCAGTTATAAGACCCAACCAGCTTGCAGTCGGTGATCTTCGCGAGTTCCTTGTTAGACATTGCAGTTGGGAATGAGTCGTCAAGCTCGTCCCTACTAATCGACGCCCGTTTCGCAGAGCATCTCGATAATCAGTTTCAGCTTTTACAAGAGGATATGCTCTCCGAGATACATGAAATTCAGGCCGGTAACGGAAAGAAGAGGAAACGCCGTACAGCTACCTTGCTCCAAAGATTATCTCTAATTGGGGTGTTCCACGGTACTGGTAAGCGGGGGTGCCCCTGTGGTCTAGTCATCTCGTGCCTACAGGGATTGGAAGATCTAACAAGCCGAGACCGCAAAGGTCGAAAGACGTTTCTGGAAAAAGGACCGTAGCTATCTTCGCCACCAGTTGCTTAGGTGCCTGCTCCGTGGCCAGGAGATTATCTCGTTCGCGACAATCGATCGGGAGGTTGATAACCTCCTCGATGACCCTCCAAGCATCGTCCTACGGGTTATAGGGGACGAGGCGCTGCGAAAGACGTTGTCATATTTCAAAATTTACGGGAATGTCAAGTTCCTGCTGGTTGGTGCTCCAGTATTCGCCTATGAGCCCATTCTTGGACGCCTTCAGAAGAAAGTAGATCTTCCTCTTTCTGAGCAGCTGGTAGCATATCAGAGCGGTAGCGTGCCTGCTCATGCTCATACAGTTCCTTTATCATTCATTGATGCCCTGGGTGATGGTTATGCACCATTACAGGCTATACTGGAAACCGAGAAGCCCATCTCACTGGATCGTTCACAGATGGAGTCCTTGATGCGTGGACTCACTCAAAAAGTGAGTCTGATCCAGGGACCGCCAGGTATATACATCCTGTCTCTCCTTTTCGGTGCCAATGATTTAACCAGGCATCGCAGGAATGGGGAAATCATTTGTTGGCGCTCTTATAGCAAAGGCGCTGTACCACCATAGCAAAGAGACTATACTTGTGATGTGCTATCCGAATCACGCTTTAGACCAGTTCCTAGAAGACCTAATGGATATCGGAATCAAGGACTCAGCCATCGTTCGACTGGGATCGAAATCATCTCCCGCGGACCGCGCCGCTCAGTCTTTCTGGTCTTTTGAGGCAGAAATCAAACTACAGCCGAAGCTCCACCACTTGGCGCATCATTGATAACTTGAACGAGAAAGTTAACAATCTGGTGAAGAGTTTAACGGTGCCTTTAACACGTATTCGAATTTCAAATTGAATTACAACACTATCCTAGAATTTCTTGAATTCGAAGAGCACGAGTTCTTTGACGCTTTCGTACCTCCGGAGCAACTTGATGGAATGACTCTTGTTGGTGAAGGGGGGAAGTCGGTCACTGGTCAATACTTGTTCGACCGATGGTCTCAAGGAAAACACCATTCTATGCCATCACTCAGCCACCTCAATGACGAAGCCTGCCGAGTGTGGGAGATGGATTGGTCTATTCGGCAAGGCAAAATAAGCTCGTAGACAGAGAAGCTTCTTGAGGAACAGGTAGCCAATGTCCAAAGTCTAATGAGTAGACTAGACAACTGTCAGGAGAAACTGGGAGAGATGTTGAGTGAAAGGAAGCGTGATATCCTGCGATCGAAACAAATAATCGGATGCACGACAACTGCAGCTGCAATGAATGCCAAAGACCTTAGTTTGGTATCACCGGGAATCTTGCTGTTGGAGGCTGGAGAAGTCCTTGAATCGCATGTCCTTGCTGCCATTGGGTCCCACACCAAGCAATTGATTATGATAGGTGATCATCGACAACTTCGTCCAAAAATCAATAGCTACGCTCTACCGGTGGAGAAGGGTTCGGGATACGATCTGAAAAGGCCCCTCTTTGAACGACTCGTAGAGTCGGGGTACCCTCATTCCACTCTAGCCAAACAGCATCGCATGGTCCTTGAAATATCCTCACTGGTGCGAAACCTCACCTATCCGGATCTCCTTGACGATGCCAAGACATTGAACCGTCCAGCATAAAGAGGGCTACAGGATAGGGTCATATTCATCAACCACACCCATCCAGAGGGGATATTACGCGATGTTTTAGACAGGCTCGACGATGGAGGCAAGGGCAGCAAGCAAAACTCATTCGAGGTTCAACTAGTTCTCAAGGTTGTCAGGTATCTCGGTCAGCAAAGGTTATGGAACGGACAAGTTGGTCGTCCTTACACCGTACCTAGGTCAGCTACATTTGCTCCGTGAGCAACTGGCCAAGGATACAGATCCAGTTCTAAATGACCTGGATTCATATGACTTGATCCGAGCTGGCTTGATGTCCCAAGCAAGTGCGAAACATATCAAACGGCCCATCAAGCTGTCCACCATAGGTTAGGCTCTAATACTTGCTTCCTATCTTACCAGCTGCTAACTGGAAGCTTGCAGGTAACTATCAAGGAGAGGAAAGTGACATCGTCATTGCTACTCTGACCAGAAGCAACGAAAACGGAGATATTGGGTTCATGTCAGCGCCACAGCGGCTAAACGTGCGTCTATCTCGAGCTCGAGACATTTTGATTATGATTGGGAACTCCAAAACCATCAGCAGCAGCCGAAGGGGCAACGAAGTTTGGAAGCCGTTCATTGATCAACATCAGGCGAGCGGGCATTTGTATGATGGATTTCCAGTCAAATGTGAGCAGCATCCTCAGCGAAGGGCCGTACTTCAAACCCCTGATGATTTCGACAAGCTATGCCCAGACGGGGGATGCGAAGAACCACGGTATGGCTTTTCTCATTTTATCTCCACGGTGATAGAAACCAATGAGAAACAGTAGAACAAAAACTCAGCTGTGGGCTGCACGACTGTCCCCACAAGTGCCATCAACTATCGGATCACTCCAAAATGCAGTGTCAGAAAGTTACAGAGTGGACTTGCACCCGCAAGCACAGAATAACAAGGCCTTGCTTCCAGCAAAAAGGAACTTGCTATCGTTGTGTTGAGGAAGATAAGGAGCTAGAGCGCCGGCGGAAGAGGGATATGGAACTTGATTTGCAGAGAGAGGACAAACAGAAGGAGTATATCCGTCAGCTGGTCCAGACACAGAATGAGAGCGCGCATGAACGACGGCTTCAAAATGAGGACTTTGATGAACAGGAAAGGCAACGAATCCTTCAGCAAACCCGTGATGAACTGGAGCAACTTCGGACTCGTACCACTAAACAGTTTCAAAAAAGTCCTCTCGAATTGAGCAAGAGCAACGAACAAACAGACGTGCGGAAGCAGAAGAAGGTAATTGAACCAGAACCGTTGGAAAGCTCGGATGATCTGGATGTTTCAAAAGCCCTGTCTTCCGCTGAGAAAACCTGGCAATACCAGAAGCAATGCGAAGGGGCGAGAAGCGAGGAGCTAGACAAGCTTATGGCCATGATTGGTTTACAGAGAATCAAGGCCAAGTTCCTCGCCATTAAAACTCAAGTTGATACGTCTCTTAGACAGAACATTGACTTCAAAGGGGAACGGTTTGGCTCGGTACTACTTGGGAACCCAGGAACGGGTAAGTGGCATTAAAGCGGCTTGATTCCTAACTCGCTAATTCACCGAAATAGGAAAGACAACGGTTGCACGGCTTTACGCAAAATTTCTAACATCTATGGGTATTATCCCTGGCAGCTTCGTTGTAGAAAAACACTGGGTCTCGACTCGTCAATGGGGGCGTGTCAGGCTGCGAAAACAAAATCAACGATATACTGAACAATGGTGATGGGTTGCTTTTCATCGATGAGGCTTATCAGCTGGTACAAGGCGGCAGTATGGGCTCTCGGGTCCTCGATTTCCTCCTTCCAGAGGTTGAAAATCTTACTGGGAAGGCTGTTGTGGTCCTTGCAGGATATCGAAGGCAAATGGAGAAGTTCTTCGCTCACAACCCCGGACTACCCACCCGGTTTCCACATGAATTCGTGTTTGAGGACTATGACGAGCAGGAGCTCCGTTGTATTCTTGAATACCAGATCAATAAGAAATTCACCAACCGAATGAAAGTCGAGAGGGGGATGGGTGGCCTCTATTGTCGAATTGTTGCTCGGCGGATCAGCAGACAGCGAGGTCACGAAGGTTTTGGAAACGCCCGCGCGGTAGAAAACGCCCTTTCAACCATACACCAGCGACAGGCAAAACGTCTTGATCGTGAACGAAGGGAAAAGACCTCCGACGACCTCCTTCTCACTAAAAAGGATCTGATTGGCCCTGAGCCGAGCCAGGCACTACAGGCCTGTGCTGCTTGGAAAAAGCTACAAGGTATGATCGGTCTCACATCTGTCAATAATACTGTCAGTGCCCTGCTGGACAGTATACTGAGCAATTACGAACGAGAGCTTAATGAAGAGCCTTTGGTGGAATATACTTTGAATCGAGTGTTTCTAGGGTCTCCCGGGACTGGAAAGACAACGGTGGCTAAGCTTTACGGAGAGATTCTTGTCCACATTGGATACTTATCAAACAGCGAAGGTAAGTTCACATGACCCTAAGAACTGGATAGTTGTTGATTCCTTGTTAGTCATTGTCAAGAACCCTGCCGACTTTGTGGGTGGTGCTCTCGGCCAGTCTGAGCAAAACACAAAAGGCATTTTGGCTTCGACTGTTGGTAAGGTCCTCGACATCGACGAGGCTTATGGTCTGTTCGGAGGTGGAAGCCGCTGTGGAGGCGGCACGCAGACAGATCCCTACAAAACAGCAGTAGTCGACACAATAGTTGCAGAAGTCCAGAGCAACCCAGGTGGTGATCGGTGTGTGTTGCTTCTTGGGTACCATGACTAAATGACGGAGATGTTTCAAAATGTCAATCCCGGACTATCGCGGAGGTTTCCTATGGACGCTGCGTTCATGTTCGAAGATTTCTCTGACGATGAACTTGGGCAGATCTTAGATCTGAAGTTGAAGGAGCAGGGGTTTGAAACATCTAAGAAGGGGAGAAAGGTGGCATTGGATATCCTCGCTCGCGATCGTAACCAGTCACACTTTGGAAATCCAGGAGCAATCGACATACTATTGAATGACACCAAGACTTACCAACAGCAGTGGCGTTTATCCGGAGAAGGAAATTCTTCTTCGAATCGATTGGAACCGCAAGACTTTGATCTTGACCACGACTGTGGAGAAAGAGCGGAGACGAATATCCCCATGCTATTCCAGGACATTGTAGGATGTGACAAGATCATTACCAGACTTGAGGATTATCGCCAGACCGTCAAGAACATGAGGGACTTGGACATGGACCCGAAAGAACAAGTTTCATTCAACTTTCTTTTCCGCGGACCGCCGGGTAAGTCATCTAAAACGCCCCTCCATGCATTCAGGGTCCGGTTACTGATGATATCCAGGAACTGGAAAAACGAGCACTGCTAGAAAGATGGGCAAAGTGTACTATGACATGGGCCTATTATCATCTGCGGGGGTCATAGAAAGCTCAGCAACCGATTTGGTAGGGCAATACGTCGGCCAAACCGGTCCCAAAACCCAGGACTTGTTGGAAAAGGCGCTGGGAAAAGTGCTACTTGTTGATGAAGCGTACCGCCTCGCTGAGGGGCCCTTTGCCAAAGAGGCAATAGATGAGATTGTGGACTGTATCACCAAGCCCAAATTCTTCCAGAAGCTCATTATAATCCAGGCTGGTTACGATATGGATATCAATCGCCTGATGGCTATTAACCCCGGATTGACTAGTCGATTTCCCGAAGAGCTTGAATTCAACGGACTCGCTCCAAGCGATTGCGTTAATCTCCTCACAAAATTGCTGCAGAAGCAAAAGTCAGAGCTTCTATCCAGGGGCAACGGTTTTTACCTCGATGCACTAGAGTCCCCGAGGCCAGAATTTGGTAGGCAAATGGTGAATCGGTTTTCCACACTCACTCACACAGACCGCTAACTGGGCCAATGCACGCGATGTCCAAACTCTCGGAAAAGCTATATTAGGAGAGGCTATTCGAACTTTGCAAGGCAAAAAGCTCTCCGTGAGCGAAAATCTTATTCTCAGCAAGCTTGACCACATGATATCAGAGCGGGCAAGCCGAGCAGCAGAACAATCGGCACCAAGAAATCCCGTCTTCGACTTACTACAAACGCAGGCTTTCAATAAGAAACCTGCTGAGCCGGTGCTAACCACGTCGAATCCGCCCGTATTTGCCGAAAGTGTCGTAGAAAAGGAGGAAGAGCCAGCACCTCCAATTCCCGATACTGTTTCAAATACTATCCCACGGGACGACGGAGTGTCAGAAGATGTATGGCAGCAATTGCAGCGGGATAAACAGGTCGCGGAAACTGCGGAAGCACAGTACCAAGCGCTTCTAGAAGAGGAACGTGCAGCTAAGAAAGATGTTAAACAACTTCCGATTCCCCCGGTGAACGACCCAGATGCAGACGAGGCTAAGCGGCAGCATGAAAAACGACGTCTTGAGGAGTTGAAAAAAAGGGCCAAATTAGAGGAACTACGAAGAAAACGAGAGAAAGAAGAAAAGGCCGGGCGCAAGGAGCAGTATATTCAGCAAAGGCTAAAACACATGGGGGTTTGTGTTGCTGGGTTTCAATGGATCAAGGCCGGGTATGGCTATCGTTGTGAAGGAGGGTCTCAATATATTTCGAATGAGGCCCTAGGAATCTAGATTTTGGTTACATTAGAAGTCCTTCTATTACTTTCATACTTTCAGAGAATTAGATGTCTTCTCGCTTTCTCGCCACGAAAGTATGTAGGTAGTCACGCCATACCTCCCAGCGAAAACAAACGAATGACATGACAGATAAGACAGCGCACTAATGTACGTCGACAAGCTTGACTGCATTAGTCTCCGTCGGGTTGTCCGATCAAGGAGTCACTCACAGCCAGTGAATTGGGGACGGGGGCGTTGTAAGGGGGTGGCACAGAACATTGATAGCACGCATAGATCCGTTGCTTGCGGTTGGCTGCAGGACATCACCTCGTCTGCTGCGGTGTTTCCACTAGTTCTAGTACTTTGCAGTATGGTTGGATAACTTGATAGTTGATACAACCTGGAAAGCGGATGTATCTGCTCCGTACAAACTCCATAGCTCAGTAGGGCGCGGGATCGTCCGGCGTCAAAAGACTCACTTCTGACTTCAAGGCTAAGAGTCAAGAGTCGAAACTCAAATCAAGACGCACGACCGGCTCCGCCTCACATCAACACAAAATTGGAGCCTGTCGTCAGACTCCTGCCATTCTCGGAAGACGCTGAAGCTCTCAGTCTCAGCTTTTCATCCACCGGGGTTAAGGTCGCCGAAGGAAGCGCCGGATTACAAATTCCGGGCTTTGGAGCAAGGATTCGAGCAAGGAGCAAGGAGGACCTAAGAATGCTTCTGGATGGACGGCTGTGTCGGCTGTGTCCACATTGAGGCATGGAGTCATGGACTAAATCTACCAAGATCAGCTCTGACTGGCCGGTCTAATGCAAGTCACTCAACGATGTGCCACTACTTCTGCACCTTAGGGAAACGGGCAAGGATAATCCTTCTGACGGCTGCCAATCATGATGCTGTTATTTTTGTGATGGCGGTGCAGTGCATTCCATCGGGGTGAAATTCGAACTCACAAGCCTGTCTTTTGTTTCTTCACGGATACTCTGGAATGAGGGCCGAAGACTTCCCAGTTTTGAGCTTTAACGATGGCAGGTAAACTCCGTCGTCCAGATCGATAAGAGTCCACGGGTGTCTAATACTCGGTAGACTCGTAGAGATTAGGGTGGGATCATCGATTGGTCTGTTTCAGACTACTGTAGGTACTATCCGAAGATACCCGCCGATATACAATAATGCCAGGTCGAAATAATTAGGCAGTCTCGCTATTTGACGTCATTAATCTTGCGTGGGATGGTGCAGAAGATTTGCAGGGCAGCATTCTCGTCAGCGGTGACGGGGATTGCCGCTGCTGAAGAAGCCTTGGATAACTCTTACTCAGAGCTTGATTATGTGGGGGGGCCAAAGATATATTTTTGGCCCTCGCAGCACAATTTCCACCAGGATCCCCAGGGCCCCCAGTCTTGATGGAATGCGACCGGCAGAACCAGAACCCAGGCCAAGCACGTGACTTTACCGCGGAGCTGGTGGACCTGGAATAATAATAATAATAATAATGTACAGATATTCAAAACCGGTTAAAGCAACGTGGAAACTGGTGGCTCGTTTCCAGAACGTCAAGCGCAAGACTACTGATTCCTGAGCCAGGGACCCGAATCTTCCTGCCATTTCGTTCTTTGAAAAGCCTCGATACGATTGGCACAGACAAGATGGGGCTACGAAAATCCCCCACATATGGCGCGGAACGCCCATGGTTGAGCTGCTCTCCCCAGAGTCCCCACAAAAATGGAATGCCCTCAAGGCTCAACCAAAGCTCAACATTTCTTCTTTTCCTCGGTCTTCTGAAACTTTTTTTAGCCGACTTAAACTTACTGAAGTCAGGTACAGCCTTGTCCACCAGGCTACAAGCGAGAAAGTGCCACTCTGGAAGGGGAAGGGCGAATAGAAACAATCGGTAGCTCGTAATAATAAGTAGAAGAGCCACACCTGGTTATGTCAGATCGCTTCTGTTCCACTCTCGGTCACTAAGTATTCGTCTGAGCGTCTCGCAGCAACTCAGGTAGACAAACTGCGAGAAAGGACTCCGTATTCCTTGCCGCAGTGCGCCTCGGTTGTTCGCCTCGTCCTGAGGCGGATATCTTCCGCACTGCCAGCTCACTGCACTCAGCATACAAAATCAAGACAGTGGTCCTCCAGGGCCCAAGGCTGATAGCATTTCATGAACGAGGTAATTATTTTATTACTCTGAGTGCCACGGTGCTCTTCTCTTGCTCAAGAACTTGGTGGTAGATACCTTCTCAGCCGCCCAAGTCTGGCTCTCTGGCCAAGTGCGTGGCTTTACCGATAATCCTCTCGGCCTGGATTGAGTTCAAGCAGGCAATATGATTGGCTCAGCCGGTGGCACAGACCCAAGTGCAGCTCCCCCGTGACTCGGACGTGGGGCGGATTCTTGGCGCTGGCCCAGTCGTGGCTCCCATGCTTTGTGCTCATCGCCCCACTGTGGGAGCGGTGATTGGCCGTCTGGTTTGTGGTTAATCCCGCGACAGTCACCGGGGTAAAGAGCGTGAAACTGCAGCTCGCTCTGAACTGCATTATTGCTTTGAACTCTTGGGTCTTGAGAGCTCCCAGGCGCCAGTCAGAGTCACAGTCCTCAGCAACTGCGAGACAGCTTCGTCTCCCGGCACTCGGCCAGCAGCCACTCCCGGACCCCGTCTTAGGTAACTTCCACTACCTCCAGAGAACCAGCCAACTGCTGCTCATCTCAAAGAACAACCTCCCTTCGCCTCTCTTCCTCTCTCTCTCTTCTTCAGGCTTGCATCATCCCTCGCTCTCTCCCATCCTCGTAGCTCGAGCTTTCTTCTTTTCTTGCATTCTTGAGTCCGTGGTCATCGAACTGGGCGCTTATCAGCAATTGACTCCAATTCTCTCCTATCGAGACGCCCACTCCTTCCGGCTATCTCCCCCGACTTATCCACCAGCCAGCGGCATTCGACCGATGTTTGCTTGGTTCCTCCATCTCACGCTGTCAACGCTGCCCCCCAGATGATCCAGAGAAGCAGCGCGTAGATTCCTCATCTCTGCTTGGTCGGTATTTCCCCAGGTGAGTTCCAGCTGTCCCCATACCTTTTCCCCTGGGTCCTGGAGGCTGGAACCAGAAACCCCCTGCTGACTACTCCAAGGTTGGACCCCAGGAACACATCTCGCCACAGCCCACCTCGTCTCCGACTATTTCAACCGCCTTTCATCACTCTGCCCGACCGGCCTGAAGCATACCTTATCTTATTCTTATTTCTAGCCATCGGGAGCTTCTTCTTTCCCGAAAGTCCGCCATCACTCCTTGCTGTCAGTGCCTCGCAGACACCCTCTTGCCCCAGCCTGACCCACTCCCTAAGCTTTCATCTCATCGTGGCGATGATGACTTCGATCCGCTCGCTTCCGCGCCAACCATTCTAGACATTCGCGCTAATATCTATTAGTGAACGGAACTGCTGTCAATGTTGGCTTGATCTTTTTGTCGCATTGCAATCCCTCGCTCCTTTTAGCAGTTCGGCTTAGGAACGTCCAAAGAACCTCGATCCCGCCTACTTGGCCCCCGTTGAAACCAGCCTACGAGCTCGTCCACATTTTCCCCATATTTCAATTGAGTAAGCATGTTAATAGGCCCGATGGTTGACCAAAACCTGGGCACGAGCCCAAAGCTGGAGGACCTCTCCAGCATTTCTGAGATTCCTGGAGAGGTGAATGGTGTGTACTCTGAATCGCTCATTCGATCCAAATCCTAATGAGGCAGCAGTGTCCAAGAATAATTCGAAGAAAGACCCGATTCCCAATCCGAGCAACATCCCCCCTCCCAAGACGGACAAACCACGCCCCCACGGCTGTACTACCTGCGGTCGGTCATTCGCCCGACTGGAACATCTCAAGCGCCATGAGCGTTCACACACAAAGGAGAAGCCATTCGAGTGCCCAGATTGTGCCCGCTGCTTCGCTCGCCGAGATCTTCTTTTGAGACATCAACAGAAACTCCATATGACGACAACTCCTTCGTCACGACCAAGGAACACTCGGAGAGAGAGCACTGGGGCCGCTGGGGCGGGAGCAAATCGCGTTCGCAAGAACTCCATAGTCAGCAACTCTAGTAACATGCGCCCTCGAGCGAATACAATCAGCCACGTCGACGGAGCTGGTATTGGACTCGCCAATAACACAAACCCGGGGGCGGGAGTAGCTGGCCATTCTGGCCACGCCTACCACCCCAGCCTTGGCTCTTCTATCGGCTCAAGTATCGACTATCGGAGCTATTCTTCACCCCATCAGCCTCCCGTCAACGGGCTTACGAAACTAGAGACACACGGACTCCCTATGGACATCTCGGGAGGCCTACGAACGGCACCCGTATACGGTAGTTTCGACTTTAATATTCCAGAGTTCATCGGCCACGGTAGTACCATCAATCCAGCTCAGCTCCACTTTGGAGGTTCCCCACAACCCTTCGGCAATGACGTCCCCTCATCCCCTTATGGTACCCACCATATGCCTCACACGAACGATGCTATCATGGAGGACGATTACCAGTTCGATTGGATGCAGAGATTCGATCCATCACTGCCAATGGGTAAGAATAATGAATCTGCAATCGATGAATCCTCGCCCTCGGCCATGAGTACGGGCAGTCAGAGTGGAATCAGCGAGCCTTTGATGGATGGATCCAACCGGTTCTCAATGCCGTCTGTGAGCTGGCAAAATCAATTTCCACCCCATCCAGCGGCATCCGCGAATCAATTCGCCGATTATACCTCAACTACCTTTCCTGATTTAGGTATCCCACCTGAAACCGTCTCTCCCAAGTCCTTGATGGCTCAAAACCCGTTTGCTGAGGCATATGCTACCCCTCCGTCCATGACTTCGATGGGCCAGCCCATTCTAGGAGCACATTCGCAGAGCAGTATGTTATCATCCTCCATGGCAACAAGCGGAGAATCTCCTAATCCTCTCAACCTACCTTTCGCGAATAGTGCCCTACGAACTCACCATGCCCCAGCCTCAACCGATACCTTTACAGACTCCACACGACGTGCTTTATTAGCCAGTATGGCGCAGCCCACAAGTTTCAATCACCGCAAATACTCTCAGCCGGCAACCGGAATGATTCAATGTCGCGACCTTTACTCCCGTTCATCCTCCAACCTCAACTCCGCCAGCCAATTGCCGAGCACCGCAGACATGCAGCGTTTTATTTCCGCCTACATCACCTATTTTCACCCTCACTTACCCTTCCTTCATATTCCTAGTCTTAATTTTCAGGCACCCGAGTACACGAATAATCTGCGAACTCCCAGCGGCCATCTCAACCTCAGTTCCAATGGTGTTGCCGGTGGCGGGGGCTGCTTGATCCTCTCAATGGCAGCAATTGGCGCGCTTTACGCATTCGACACAGCCGCCTCGAAGGACCTCTTTGAAGCCTCCAAGAAGATGATCCAGCTCTATCTCGAGGAACGTCGGAAGGCTGATATGTCAACGGCTGTTTCTCGATCCACAAATGTGCGGGATAATTCTGTACACAACACCCCACTTTGGCTGGTTCAGGCGATGTTACTCAACGTTATCTACGGCCATACTTGCGGCGATAAAACTTCCGCTGATATTGCGAGCACTCACTGCGCAGCGCTGGTCAGTCTTGCACGGGCAGCCGAGTTGACACGCCACCTCGACGCGAGAGACCTTCCACAGGACTATCTAAACGCCGATTTGGCAGGTGGGAATGACGCGCAGGCGCAAGTTCCCCAATCGGATACATGGAGCGCACCTTCTTTCGGCCCGCCGAAAGAGAAAAAAGACTGGCTCAATTGGAAGATTGTCGAGGAACGGAAACGAACACTCTATGCAATTTTCATTGCCTCCTGCTTCCTAGTCTCGGCATATAATCACGCACCTACTTTGACCAATTCGGAGATTCGCCTGGATCTGCCTTGTGAAGAAAATCTGTGGGCAGCAGAATCTCCCCAGGCCTGGAAGAAATTGGGCGGCAATATTACCTTGAAGACCAATGTGGCTTTCTCGTCCGCGCTCACCATGTTGTTAACTGCGGGGCGGCGAGCACAGGGTCCAGGTGTTGGTGTCTCCCCCGACGATCCCAAGAACGGCGACCTAAGGCCTAGTTCCTTTGGTTGCTTCGTGTTGATTTATGCCATACACAACTACATCTGGGAAACTCGCCAGCGCCATATGGGTCGTCAGTGGACTACAAGAGAGACAGATGCGATGCGAGCCCATATCGAGCCCGCTCTGCGAGCATGGCAGACTGCTTGGACCACCAATCCATTGCACAGCTTGGAGCGTCCCAATCCCTATGGAGCCGGTCCTTTATCGGCGGACAGTATTCCTCTCTTAGACCTTGCTTATGTTCGCCTCTATGTCGATCTCGGGCGGTGCAAAGAGGCGTTTTGGCAGCGAGACTGGAACGCTATGGCCGATGAACTGGCTCGTGGAATGGAAGTGGACAACGGTCTAGACGGAATTCCATCGGATGTCTTAGATCCCTCAATCACCGACGGCACAATTCAGATGGATGTCCGGCGTGACTCGGTAGCCGACCTGGGCGTAAGAGAACTTGCCATATCACAGACCCCCACACAAGACCGTCCAATGCATCCCCTATTAGGAGTATACCGACCCGGACAGACTAAACGAGAAAAGCTTCTGCGCAGAGCAGCGTGCTATGCTGCAGATTCCTTTGCCATGTCTGACCAATTGGGAAACACCTTCGCCGACTTCACCTGTCGAGAACTGCCCCTCCAGAGCGCTGTGTGCACCTTCGACTGCGCTGAAGTTCTCGCTGAATGGGTCACAACAGTCCAGGAGCGTGTCGGGCCATATCTAGGAATCCTCGGTCATGACTCGGTTGATTTTGCGCAGGCTACTGAGAGCATGCTCCTCGAGGATGAGGATTGCAAGCTTCTGGAAAAGACTCGGGATATACTTGCTAGTATTGAGCAAAAAATGCAAAAGGACGTCCACAACAACGCGGCTGTAGCCAGCATGAACGTCTTACAGCGGCTCTCAGGTAGTGCGGAGGGAGGCTATGGCTGCAAGATACTAGTTGCTACGGCCAGTCTCCTTGATAGGGCTTCCGTATGGCCAGGTAAGACTACCCTGGTTACGATTGGAGACCAAATACTGACAAACCTTAGTGATGAAACTCATGGCCAGGTCTCTGGAGTCTCAGGCTATGCGGTTGAAGGAGCGCGCGGAGCATTCAACCATGGGAGCGGCACACTGATCTGCCACATCCCCGTTTCCATGTGCTAAGTCCGAAAAACTGCATTTTCCCGATTCGGTGTCACTAAGTGCCATTGCTCGATTTACCGCGACGTTACTTATACGCATACTTGACAGCTAAACCTTGTTACTGCTGCTTTTTGCATGCACCTCACCTTACCTACATATGAACGGCATTTTCTTCATCTTGTTTGAGTGCACAAACAAAACTCAGGGCACTCTTATCATAACCTTGCGGTGACTGAATCTACAACGAAATCATGTGGGCTCAAGATTGTCTTTCCTATACAGACCGTTCGCGGTCATCGATTCTATTCCTACTTGCCTTCTTCCTACACAACAATTCTATTCGGAGTTTCCAACGGACAGCTGATTCTAATTCATTCCATCTGCACGACTGCGAATCTGTTATATTTACGAGAATGTCCTGTACCATTTCTTGATGCTATACACTGGCGTTGCGTGACTTAAACTTGATTATGCGCGATGATATGACCTCACCATACCCTATTTATTCCCTGCCAGTGACGAGACGACCTACGACTTTGCCTTTGATCTTCAACTCTACCTGCAGTGTGCTGTTTGACTCTAATCGCTTCCCATTGTACCTTGATTTTCTTCTTTATTTCGCATGTGCACTATGATTGAAGACTTCCGCTCATCTTTATCTTTATCGCATGTACCCTTAAAATTTGCTATTCCGGGGTTCGGAGCATTCCGAGCATCTCTCGGCCTGACACGGTCGAGGAAAGAAGGATAACGGACGACGGATGCATGTACACACAATGCGCCTATGGATGGATGGATAATGGTCCGGACTGTGATGCTCAACTTCAATGTGATGCGATGCAATATACCGCAGACGGCCATGGATATAGTATATATCCATATGCATAGATTTCTATACACCGAACTTGTACATATTGAGCGAATGTCAACGGTTGTTCCACCGAGTTTACCTTGTCTCATTGTCTGCCCAGTAGTACCTGTAGTTCCTTGTCCGATATACCTTAGTATAAATGAACAATATCGAAGGCAGCAGCAAGCATAAAAAGAACTCCATAATGCACCATTCATTCAACTCTACTTTTTTTTATATACGAAACAGATACATACAATACACCAACCAACCAAATGACCCTAACCACTCCCTACACAACCAACCGCTCAAAAGTATACTTCCCAACAGCCTTCCGCCTCAAATAACCCATCTCACGCTTACTCCGCTGCACAACCTTACCCGACCCCTTAAGCACCTTAGTCCGACTAACGCCCTTGGCTGCCCTCAGCGACAACGGGAGTAATTTCCCATTCGCGTCACCATCACCCTCGGCACCGTCTCCATCCTGGGCGCCGAAAACAAGGAGGTCCGCGCCGTTCAGATTCTCGTGGCGGACGGAGGTGGATGTTGTTGAGGGTATTTTGGAGACGGAGGTCTCGTCTGTACCGCTTGTAGCAGTGAGGGCGCGGGAATCCGGACCCGAATCCAAGCTCTGTGCGTACCGGAGGTATTCGCGGAGGATACCAGAGAGGAGGGTTGCTTCCTCCACGCCCGCCAGAGCCGCGGAGATCTCGGATTTCATCTCGGCGATGAGCGCGACGTCGCGGAGGCCGGAGACTTCGAGGTCTGGTGTGTAGTCGGCTGGGGAGATGGAGACCCAGCCTGAGGGGCCGATTGCGTCGACGGCGGCGTTGAGGAGGGCGATTATTGTGGGGAGGGGGAGGGGCGGGGAGGTGAGGTGTGGTGTTATTGGGGTTGGGGGGGTTTCTGTGAAGCGGGTTGTGTGGCCGCCTGTTGCGAGGGAGAGGCGGAGGTGGTGGATTGTGGAGATGAGGTCTGTTCTTGAGAGGGTTGAGCGGAGGGAGGTGGTCGTTGTTGGGTGTGGGTGGGCGTGGAGTTTTAGGAGGGCGGTGTTGATTCCGGTGAAGATGGTTTGGAGGGTAGAGGGGGTTTCGGACTCGGGAATGGAGAGTTCGTTGTTGTTGTTATTGGTGTTGTTAGGCACGGGGACGACGCCCTCGCCGTTTGTTAGTGCTTTTGGTGATTTTTGGTCTTCTTCAGTGGGGATGGCGACTGAGCGGGCCAAGTTGAGGAATATCTTCAGCGCGTGGGCGAGTTCGTCTGCGTTGAAGGCGGCGGGTCCTTCGAGGACGGTGATCAACCGGCGGAGGGAAGGGTCCGAGTCTTGCATGGCCTGGACGAAAGTGCTGATGGGGAGTTGAGGGAGGATGCGGGGCTTGTAGGCACGGCGTAAGGCAGCTTCTACATTGCCAGGATACAGATACCCTAGGCGGGTAAGCCATTCGCAAGTTTGTGTCGGCCAAAGGGTGACGGTTATGTTGACTGAGGATGATGCGGAGAGTTTGTCGGTGTTCGTGATATCACCCCCAACCGAGAAGATCAGGGAGAGTAAGAAAAGGACCAGTTCCAAGTTGACGTGTTGTCCTTCTGAGGGAAGGGTATGAGTCTCCCCAACACCGAAGTAAGCCTGGACAGCACGGTCGAACCCGTTGGCGTCTTTATTCTTTGCGCATAGACTGAATTCCCGCGACGACTTATTCCACTTATCAATCTCCTCAGACGAAGTAAAGCCTAGGGTGGCCGTGCCATCAGAACGGTGCTTCTTCGACACACCTTCCCACTGCGATCCAGACCCAATGCCGCGGCCGATTGCGTCTATCAGCAGGCCGTCCCGAGACCGTTTTCCTAGCATTCCAGAGATGCTTTGAGACGAGCCAAGGTCAAAAGCCAACAAGGAGTTGCCTTTTGTTGCGACTACGAGGTCGAGCTTCGCGAAATAGTTGACGAACGTGGTACGTGCCTTATTGGTGGCAGCTGATGGAAGATCCTCGGTCACGATGCTGCGCTGGATGGACTTGTATTGCGTATCGTATAAAGCGATCATGGACTTGCCGGCGCCAATAACGGTTTGAGGTGAAACACGCATAAAGGAAGAGAAGTTTTCACCATCGAGAATAAATGTGGAAGTCGGCGTGGGCGTATACTGAGAGAGGTCGAAGTTGATGAAACCCTTTTCGAAAGACAAGCTCAACCCCGCAGAGCCTGAATGGAACTGCCATTGCAGATTATCTCGATCGATATTTCCCTCGTCGATATCCGGAAGACTGGCCGTCAGGAGATGTCTCATCTGTTGACTTTCGTCAAGGTTCCGACCTGAAGCTTGAGCGGGTATTGAGAACACTTGAATCCTGACTTCGCTGAGACTGATCTGTTCAGTGCCGACGGGATACGAAACGAGTAACAAAATTGAGGGGTTATCGCCTCCTGAGATCAGAGAGTCCCCAGCTGCAAGGGAAGCAAGGTCTGGTCGCCGCTTAAGCAATGATTTCTTAGCGTCATCAAATTCTAAAAGAAAGCACCCGTGAACTTCGTGGACCGAGCCCTTGGCGATTTCGCTGTGTTGCATGCTCCATCGCTGAGTTCCAAGGTCAGGAGATAACCGCCGTACGCGACCGTCACGATGAATGGCCAATACGTCAAATGGGTCCTTGTCCTCATTCTCTGTATCCAGACCTGGCACAATACCAACGAAGACTGTCGGGCTGTTTGAATCATGCACACTGAAAGTTGACGAGGAAATGACGGGTGCGCTGGCCCCACTCGCGGCACTTTCTTCGGTAAAGGCCTTGATCTCTTTTTTCACTGCAACAAATGTCTGTCTCTTCACACCCGAGCCAGTTGGAAGCTTCCTGCGCAACGAGCACGGTTGACAAGAAAACGACGATTGCGGAGGAACGGCGTACGAAGTCACTAGTTTCGGGTTTTGGATCTAGAATCACACTTAGCAATTAATTACCAGAGTCAATCAGAGCAGTGTACATACATTGTAAAGATTGACAGCTTCGCCGTCAACGGCAACAGCAACCTCATATCTCTTGCGCTTCTTTGAATGGGCTAGGCTATAGACCTCACTGATGTGGGTTTTGCCCGTGGAGGCGTGCAGCGGGCGCGGCAATTGAGCCAGCACAGATGGCGATTGCAGGTCCATAGCGAAGAGGCTTGAATGGAGAAGCTATGGTGGCCGGGACTGTTGTCGTTGTGCCGAAGAAATCCAATCCTGGGTCACATCTTGAAAAATTTCCGGCCGTACATTGTTCCGGGGCGGCGCTTTCTCGAATCAAGACTAGACAAGTACTAACCTATAACAGGTCTAGCGTGTATACATACCGTAAATGACGTACGGCATGGCAGCGCTTGGCGGCCTTGGATACGCGCTTCTTCGCGTCGACTTTCGTGTCTCAATTATGCCCCGATCTTGACTTCAACGGTCTACTTCGTCAGCATTCTGGCTCTTCCACGATCAATACGCTTCCATGACCCATTTTATTTTCTCCCCTTGATTATACACAGGCGATGAGCGTTTGATATTTTGTGGGCACGTAACCAATGGCCATGGGGCAAGGAGAACAGCGCGCCATACATCCTTTCTTCAGAAAAGGTCATTATGATATCTTGAGTTACATATGGACAAGTGCTTATCGATGCAGATTTTGGAGTACCAACACCCCCCGTACAGCCTTTCAAGAATGACCTCCTCGCTTCCACCAACTCCCACGAATGCAATGATTCCCCAGCTTCGCAACCACCCTCCGTCGCCGCACTTGACCATGACCCTAATACAGATCGAAGAAAACGACGAAAGAAGAACACGAGCGAGGAGCCTTTGATTAAAGACACTATATCGACAGAGGATGAAGTGAGGCGTAACGACTGCAATGATTCTACTGAAAGCGAGGGTACCGTCACCCGCGCGCAAACACCAGGATTGTGCGTTTCGGTCCAGATTCCACCTCAGTCACAGGAAGAAGGGATACCTCAACAACCGTTGGCCGAGAACGCGAATCCTACGCCTGTCGAATCTGGTTCGAAAAAGCAAAAGGTGATCAAACTAAATGCGAATGGGAAGCTTCTTAGTTCTCCAGTCGCGGACAAACTTGCCGACAAGTCGAAGATTAAGGGCAACAAGCGTGGGAGATCAGCACTTCAGCGTCCTAAAGATTTCGAACGGAAACTGGTGGTCATTAAATATATCAATAATGGAGAGTTATCGGACAGTCTAGGACAGCACATTAACGAAATTCTCAGTGGAAAGAGGAAGCATATCACTTCAAATCCTGCTCTCCCTTCGGCCATTCCTGTTACAGCAGCAACTCCAAAACAGCCAGCGAAACCTACACACCCATTTTTCTTGAAGAAAACATTGCCCAAGCCAGATGTTTCATTTTCCCAGACACACTGCCAAGATTCGACTTCGACTCCTTCTGAAGATGGATCGACGAGCAAAACCGAGAGACCTCTTTCATGGCTAGCATCAAAGCCACCGCTGTCTTTCAAACATGCCTTTTCTAAGGTTCTAGAGCCTACGCACCCACTTTGGCCACCGCTTGGATTAACTCACGTACGAGATCTTAATGACGATATTGGTGTAGATACTGGCGACCCCTCTTCCGAAATAGACCGCAGGAAATCGAAGTCACCCGCTATTCAGATCAACGACGAGGAGAGTGTGCTTTCATCCATCAAAAGTCCGACAACGGACGTTGGTCCGATTTTGAGACTACCATATAAAACAGTTACCAGTGGACAAGCTCTGCAAGAGAAAATGGCCAAACGGCTAACGGGCCAGCGTGTAAATCCCAATGCGGGTGAGGTGCCGTTACATGACAATTTACATCCGGCCGTTGCAAAGCTGTACACGTCTCTCGCCACTTCAATGAGTCCCTTTGACCGTGGAGAGTACGAGGCACAGGCCTGGGTGCAAAAATATGCGCCGACCTCTGCCCAGCAGGTTCTCTGCGCAACTAAAGAGGCGCTTATGCTGCGCGATTGGCTAAAGCATCTAGTTGTCTCAAGCGTTGAAAAGGGCAATTCGTCGAAGGACAACGAGAAATCGAAACGAAAAGAGGAGAAAAAGCGCAAGAGACGGAAAAAGTCCGACAAGCTAGATGGTTTCATCATCTCGAGTGATGACGAGGCCTCGGAAATGGATGAAATTTCCGGTTCTGATGATGAATTGGCCGGTGATGTGACAGTTTTGGCCAAGCGGACTGTCATTCGAACAGGGGACCTAACATTTAATCTGAAGTCCAGCAATGACCGAGGCCGTATGACAAATGTAATTCTCCTTAGCGGCCCTCCAGGATGCGGTAAAACAGCGTCCGTTTACGCTGTGGCGAAAGAGATGGATTTTGAGGTTTTTGAAATCAATGCAGGCCACCGCCGCAGTGCGAAAGACATTCTAGACCGGATCGGTGACATGACTCAAAATCATCTTGTCCACAACGTGCATGACAGTGAATATCTCTCAAGCAGTCAGGCTTCCGTCACAGATCCGCAGGCCGGTGGGTTGGACGACACAAAGCAAAACAAGCTCAAGGGATTCTTTAAGTCTACTTCGACGGCTCAGAAAACCAACAGATCTAAGGCAAAAGCTCCCCCGAAGTACTCTGACATGAAGCAATTCCGAAGTCAAAAGCAGTCCCTGATCCTTCTAGAAGAAGCGGACATCTTATTTGAAGAAGACAAGCAGTTTTGGTCTGGAGTTCTTACTCTTATAAACCAGTCGAAGCGCCCAGTTATTTTAACCTGCAACGATGAGAACCTCGTTCCCCTTGATGATATATCCTTCCATGCTATACTACGGTACAGAGCTCCCTCGCAGGATTTAGCTGTCGACTACCTTCTCCTGGTGGCTGCCAATGAAGGTCACGTTCTCAAACGCACGGCACTTGAAAAGCTCTATCTAAGCACCGGTAATGACCTTCGAAAATCCATCACAGAGTTGAACTACTGGTGCCAGATGGCCGTGGGTAGCGAGAAATCCGGTCTTGATTGGCTCATTGAACGATGGCCTCAAGGTGTGGACCTTGATTCGAATGGAAACAAGCTGCGTGTGCTTAGCGAGGATACATACGATGATTGTATGGGATGGTTCAGCCGCGATGTCTTACTTGACACCGGCTTGACAACCGAGACCGAACTTCGGCAGGAAGCGCTGCATTGGTGGCAGTTGAGCCTACAAGACAGTGATAGTATGGAGGATTCACAGCGTCAACCTTTGTCAGAGCCAAGTTCAGTCACTTCACTACTTGAGCGCCTCGACAGCTTGAGCCATCAAGCTGATCATATGGAATCGAGAAGTGTTCTCGATGTTCTAGCTGCTGGCTGCTCCCTGGATGCACGAAAGGTAGGTTGTGTTACCCTTGGTGCCTTCTTCCAACGGGACTAACTTTCGCAGGACGCAATTGACACATCTATACCCCCGATCCCGGAAAAGCAGAAACTGAATTATTCTGGGGGTTACCAGCTACTACACGCCGATCATATCCCCAATTACACCACAGTAAGCGTGGAAATTGGGAGTACCTTCCAGGCTCTTCTGGAAAGAGCTTTCCGGCAAACCCGTGAAGTCGACGCGAAAAATATGCTAGCGACAAAGCTGTTAGCAGGTTTTTCCAAACCTAAAGAAGTTCGCCTCCTAGAAAAAGAGCTTCTAGAGGTGCTAGCACCAGTCATGAAGCCAGATTGTGCTGTTCCCCCGCCCAATGGAGGCGCAGAGCTTTCGTTTGAACACGGCCAGCGATCGATCGCCGAAGACCTTACGCCCTATATTCGCGCAATAGTGACGTTTGACCTCCGCCTTGAACAGTACCGTCAGGAACTCAGCCGTCTTCTTTCCGGTAACGAGAGGGGCACGAAACGATTACGAACAACTCGTGCTAGTCGAGCAGCGTTAGAGGGCGGCACTAAGGCGGAGACGCGCAAGGAGAGATGGTTCTCTCCAGCCGTGAACGTTCAACGGGTCTTAGCCACGGGCAAGAAGGAATGGCAAGATCTGCTGGTCCAGAATGGCTACTTCACTGTGCCCGTGGCCGGGGAGCAATCGGCTCGCGAGGATAGCGAGCCGATATCAGGAAACTCAAGCGATGGATCTGTATAGCATGACATAATGTAGCCGTATATAAAGAGCAATGTATCACCAATACAAAAATATAGATTTGCGAACCTTTGATATCGTTGGGGAGCGACAAAGGAAGTAGAGGCGATCGTTCATTCATAGCTAAGCTGTCGCCTCATGGACCTCCCACTGGACACCAACGCGGGTAGCTCGCAGTACCCATCTATATACAAGTTAATATCCAAATATTATAGGATTGGTGCTTGAATTATTAAAATATTACAGCTTTGTGAAGCTGCTCAAAGAAAATACGTGATTGGCCAAGGGCTTGGAACTCGGGTTGAGTGCTGTGCTAGGTTCCAGCCTCTGCGGTGAGCCTCCAACGTCAACATCATCCCCTCAAACAACCCGCGTCACCCTCCTTATCATCGCAGGGAAAACAGGCCCTCTTTCTTTTGATATTGTCAGTCGCCGTTGCGCCCAACGCAGAAAGACATTATTATTAATCCTAATCCAGCTAGCTTGTTCCGCTGCCTGTGTCGTATCTCCTCTAATCGAGCTTCGCCTCGTCGCTTTCCCCCTTTATCGTCCAACGCATCGCTCGTCCTCTATGTCCCTTTTCGGAACATCGCCAGACGACTCCTCAGCGGCTGATTCAGCTCGGAGATCCAAATCCTCCCTTTTCGCCGACGAGCCTTCGTTCGGTGCCGGCAGCGCAAACCTCGGCAGCTCCTCCCTCTTCGCTGATGACGATAGTCTAAGTTCACCGTGGAATAGCAACACTGGCAAGCGGACGTCCAAACAACAGCTTGTTAAGTCTCTGCTTCCAGATTCAGATGTTCCTGAAAGCTACATTGATGCATACGATCTCGTACTAAGTGCGGGGGAAAGAGCGGGCACCAGCGCTGGCTTAACGTCCGTTCGAGAATTGTTGTCTGGCAGCGGAATTTCGGCGACAGACCAGGCTAAGATCCTTAATCTTGTTCTTTCGGGGGATACGGATAGATCAAACGGGCTGGGCCGCGGCGAGTTTAACGTTTTATTGGCTCTGATAGGACTCGCGCAGGAAGGCGAAGACCTTACCTTCGACACAGTTGACGATCGGCGCAAGAGTAGGATTTCCCCCGCTTTGCGCCCGAATGATAGCCGAAACTAATATGATTGCAGAGCTACCAGTACCAAGAAGTTCATACTTGGACACATTGCGCGCAAACCAAGACTCCGCCATGTCTGCTCCCTCGCGTGAGCGCCCTACCACTCCTCCTGCCCCTACCGCTCCCGTACAAGAACCTAGCTCCGTCCAGTCGCGCCGATCCGGCAGAGAATCTATCAGCGGCCTTGAAGCGGATCCGTGGGGGAGTCCCCAGCTGCATCGTGGCCATGCTCATGCCCAGACCGAACAGGAACAGGGCACATTGAACGGCTATGGCAGCGTTCGATCGACGACGAATGCCTGGTCTAGTAAGGCCAGCGACGGGGGAAACCCCGTTGAACACTCCAATCCCAGCCGCACGAACGGTCGGACTGAAACACACACTTCCACTAGCGCCGAGTCTGGGTGGGGAGATCATTTTCCGCATCCACCAGATGGTGGCGGTCTCGTGGGCCCAGTTCGGTCCGGGCTAGGAGACTTTGGGCGACCCGGGAGTGATCACGGCGAGTCGAATCCCGGTCGACGCTCGCTGAACATTGGCCAGGTCACATCTCATCTCAAGGAAGTGGTGACAGTGACGCTACTCCAAGAGAAGGAGGGGATGTTCATGTTTCAGCATCGCAATTACGAGGTTAAATCGGCACGTAGGGGGAGTACAGTGGTTCGACGCTACAGCGATTTTGTCTGGCTTCTTGATTGTCTTCACAAACGGTACCCATTCCGCCAGCTACCTCTACTTCCACCAAAACGCATTTCAGGTAAGTTCAAACAAAGCTTGTTACGAGCTCTCCTCTTAAGATTACTCACTATTTGAAGTAAATGGCACTCACCTCTCAGCGGATTCAACTTCATTCCTCGAAAAGCGCCGGCGCGGCCTCGTACGATTCACCAATTCCCTTGTACAACACCCCGTCCTCAGCCAGGAGCAGCTCGTGGTTATGTTTTTGACGGTTCCTACGGTAAGCGCATCCTTTACTAGCATAGAATCACCGTTAAACTTGTGGATAGGAACTTTCGGTATGGCGCAAACAAGCGACAATATCTGTACAAGATGAGTTTGCTGGTCGGGTTCTACCCCCAGACCTAGAGGATTCGCTACCATCCACCCTCACAGACACCTTTGATACGGTTAGAAGCGGCGTCAAACGATCGGCAGAAGTCTACATCAACCTCTGCACGCTTCTCGAGCGGCTAGCTAAGCGCAATGAGGGCCTTGCCGCTGATCATCTACGTTTCTCGCTCGCTCTGCAGTCCCTCACTGAAATGACACGGGACACATACGCAGTGGACACCAACGACGTACCTTTACTGAACGAAGGCATCAAGGCCACGGCGAGGCACTTGTCTGCCAGCCAAAGTTTGCTAGAGGACGAGGCACGAGCGTGGGAAGACGGGATGTTGGAAGATTTGAAACGCCAACGCGATAACCTTGTGAGCGTGCGGGAGATGTTTGAGCGGCGGGATCGATATGCACGCAACAACATTTCGCAGTTGGAGCGGCAAATCGAAGCCAGCGAACAGAAGCTCCAAGGTTTACGAGCAAGACCCCAGGGAACGGTCAAGCCGTGGGAAATTGAGAAGTTTGAGGAGTCAATTTTCAAGGTCCGTATCAAGTTTTCAATGTTCTAGAAGGTTGGGCTAACTCCTTCTGTAGGACAAAGAATCGATTGTGCAACAGCATGCACGCGGAGTATTCATCAAAGAGTGCATCCGCGACGAGCTGGTATATTTCCAACAGACTCAGTATCACATCAGTCGGCTGCACCAGGACTGGAGTCAAGAACGAGTGAAGTACTCGGAGCTGCAGGCTGACAACTGGCGGTCACTGGGCGACCAGGTGGAGGGGATGCCTCTGGGAGACTAAGCGAGAGTGCATATGTGCTGTGACGCGGGCCTGCGGGCCTGCGACCCTGGGATGAGGGATTTTATTGTAATTGGTATTGCTTTTTTTGCCTTGAGGAAGTTTGCACGTATGGTTGCCTATCTGTTGTTCGTTTAGCCCGAGATAGTATATATCCATTTACGTCCTCTCGTTAGATGTATTTACCGTTGCCGTTTCCCATGTGAGGAGTCTTATCTGCACCGGATCCCCAGTTACACTTGGGCAGTTTGGGCTCGACCCTTGAGGCGTTGCTGCAGGGCTGAGGAGCATTTCCACCGGCCTTGGAACGAAATTCTTGTCCCCGGGGGCCCGCCAGAATCAGCGAAATTCTCCCATTGGGTGGATGCCGCCCGTGACCGCCAAGGGAAAATGGGTCTAGTTCCTGATATGGCCCGTACTTTAGTGGGTCGTTATCTAAGTTCTTGGCCAATGATAATGTAGCGATCTTGGCAGCCTTGCAAGGCTGGGCAAGATCATCTCCAGAATTATCAAGGTATCACTCCAGATCGCGGCCGCAGCAAGGGGCTTTGGATTTCTGAATGTCAACGGGGAATAATAAAGGCACTCAACACTGATAGGATGGAATTAGATGCTTAGAGCGTGCGATCATGCCGTGTTTCGCTGTCAGAACCCCAGAAACTATATGAGGTACTCGGTCTGCTGCATGGGCACCTCTGCTTATACTGCTAGTACAGTGCATGGCTTTCCCCGTTACGCCTGGATCCTCCTCGATAATCCGAAGAATTGCGGCTATATCTGGATATTTAATGCCATTAAACCCTGATGAACAGCACTCCCCTTTGAATTACTTTAGTTGGTCTGTCTGCCAGTTCAGATATTCTGCCAAGCCACGATGAGAGCGGCGAACGCCTCCGGTCTTGACTCTCATTTCCTCTCCTCTCCTCTCCATCCCTCGCTGCAGAAAAAATAAGCAACCGTGCTGCTTACTCTATTCTCATTCGCCAGTGCCCGTCCTATCCAAGACGCCATGCTCCCCTCTGGCTGGGTCCTGCGCTCACTCGTGGTCTTGGTCTTCGCGTAGTGTTGAATTTTCGGACCTGCCTCCAACCCTCTGCTGCCGAGACTCTCCCATCTCTTGTCCTCCTCTTAACCTGTCTTGTCTCCTCTTGTCTCCTCTTGTTTTCTCTTGTCCTCTTTGTTTTTCTCCAGTTTCGTGCGCTGTTAGTTCGGAGAATTGGATCTGGTTTGTTTGCGGTATTTGGAGCTTGCGCATCTAGGTAAGTCTTCCGTTGCGATCGTCGTCCTTGCTTCCCGGTCGCCCCTCTGTCTTCATGCCTCCCCAAATCCTCTCTCGCTTTTTCTAATTATTCCTTTGCTCTAGCTATCTCTTCCTCCCCTTATTGTTTCCGCCGGATCCCTCCGCGACCAGGGCATATCCACCTCTCCACTCCTCTAGTTCTCGTCGCAACTCTTGTTCGATTGCGATGATCCCGCTGGTACCCGACTTTTGCGTCTTGAGATAGTACCAAGGGGACTCCGACGATAAGTCCAGGAACTACGACTAAACTGAATACTTCGGGTCGGCATACGGGCCCCAGATTGTTGTCACCATGGCGTGGGATCATTTGGATATCGATAAGCCCCACCTGGCCTACATGATCCTGGGGGGCTTCACAGGTTTGTTCATGCTTTGCTCCCTCTTCGTCAAGGAGAAGCTGTACATCGGCGAGGCCACCGTAGCTACCATCTGTGGAATCATTTTTGGTCCCCATGCTGCGAACCTTTTCAACCCCATTTCGTGGGGAAACGTCGATAAAATCACCCTCGAGTGCTCCCGCATTGTTCTAGTCGTCCAGTGTTTTGCCGTGGGTGTCGAATTGCCCAAGGCTTATATGGAACGCCATTGGAAGTCGGTCACGCTTTTGCTCCTCCCCGTCATGACTTGGGGATGGCTGATTACCAGTCTCTTCATCTGGTGGTTGATTGAGCCGCTTACCTGGCTTGAGGCCCTCGTGTGCGCCGCCTGCGTCACGGCCACCGACCCTGTCCTTGCCTCGTCCGTCGTTGGTAAGGGTAAATTTGCCAAGCGTGTTCCGAGGCATTTGCGAGACCTTTTGTCTGCCGAATCAGGTTGCAACGACGGCATGGCGTTTCCGTTTATATACCTATCCTACTATATCTTACACTACCGCCCAGATGTAAACGCCGTTGCGCTTCATTGGATTTGCATAACTATTCTGTACGAGTGTATATTTGGTGCTATCTTCGGTTTTACCATCGGATACGCCGCTCGCCATTCGATCAGATTCGCCGAGCGCAAGCAGCTGATCGATCGCGAGAGTTTCCTTGTCTTCTACTTCGTGCTGGCCCTTTTCTGCGCAGGCTCTGGGAGTCTTCTCGGCCTGGATGACTTACTGATCGGTTTCGCCGCCGGTGTGGGCTTTAGCAACGACGGTTGGTTTACAGAGAAAACGGAGGAATCCCATGTCTCTAACGTCATTGATTTACTGCTCAACTTGGCATACTTTGTGTATCTCGGGGCCATTGTCCCCTGGGAAGAGTTCAACAACGCTGACATTGGCCTAAGTGCCTGGAGACTCGTTGTCATCGCTATCCTGGTCATCTTCTTCCGCCGCATTCCCATCATGCTACTTCTAAAACCTATCATTCCTGATGTGAAAACATGGCGCGAGGCCCTCTTTGCCGGTCATTTTGGGCCCATTGGTGTCGGTGCTATTTTCGCCTGTATCTTGGCCAGAGCTGAACTGGAGACCGGCACTACACAACCCACGGTAGAGGCCGACTTCCCCAGACCCCACACTCACAATTACTATATCGTGCAAATAATCTGGCCGTTGACAACGTTCCTGGTCATATCCTCCATCCTGGTTCATGGCTCGTCTATCGCCGTCTTTACTTTAGGAAAGCGCATTAATACCCTCTCAATCACGCTATCCTACACCCAAGCTAATGAAGAAGGCCCATCTTGGATGAACCGTCTACCTCGTGTTCAATCTTTGGCTAAAGGTTCAATGTCCTTCCGCAAAGCAGAGGACTCAGAAGGATCCTCGAATGAGCCCGAGTACCCTCCTGGAACCCTACCTCCAATTGGTCTTCCTGGTACCTTCTTGCGTCGACAACAGGAAGACGACAGTGGTTCACCGGTTAGCAAGGTGTCGAGCCGCAGAGCTCGCAGACGCCGAAGAAAGGCCGAGGGAGCTGGTGGCCCCATCAGTCAATCTGCCATTGCACCCCTGCGGCCGTCAGAGGCGGAATCTGAAGAAGGTGAAAAGGCAGTCGGCGACTCTGAATCCACGCCGTCACCTCCGTTGCGCGGAGCGCATGGTGTGAAGGTTAACGTTTATGTTGAAGGCCCTGACCTGATCTTCGAAGATAAGGAGGGCAACGTCCTCAAGACGGAGCACGTCGGTCACATGTCTCCTGAGGAACAGCAGCGTCATCTTGAATCCGAACGATCCAAACTGAAGCAGGAATCTGAGCAGCCGCCCGATGTGTCCAAACCAGAGAGCCCTAAACAGCAGTCAACCGCAGCGGACCAGTTTGAGAGTACGGCCGACGAAAAGGCTGACCGCCCCGTAGAGAAGGGACATCGGCGGCTTAGTCGATGGTTCGGCTTTGGCAAAGAGCGAGCGGAGAGAGCTGAAAAGCCGAGCGAGGAGAAAGCTGCTGAAAAGCCTGCTTCCCCGCCTCCCAAGGGCAAGGGTCGCTCTGCTCACGCATACCAGTTCGGTAACACCATCATTGTTGAGGATGAGGATGGAGAAGTGATCAAGAAGTACTCCATTCCATCGAGCGACAAGCCAGAGACAAAGACGTCCGCCCCTGTCCGACGTGGATTAACCCGCATGGGAACCTGGTTCGGAATGGAAGAGGGAGGCGAAGCGTCGCAGGCCGGAAAGAAGACGCACGCAAATGAATGGATGGCCGATGATGGTCTCCGATTCACCCTTGCAAATGACGATGAAATCGGCAAACGTGGTGTCGAGCACAAGGGTCAACGCATGACGAAGCAGCAATTCGCCGAGCAGATTCGCGGTCTTGGGCCGAAAGCACGCCAGAGCCTAGTTGAAGAATCAGATGTCCCTCAACACGTTAAGGACTTTGCTCTGAACCAAGCTCAGGAGGCAGAGAAACTTGAACGCCGCGCATCCGCCCCTGAAGCTTCAGGTGTACCTCGTGGACTGCCCCACGATGATATCGAGACCACGAGCAGCACAAGCAACGAATATTCAGATTCTGACAAGGTACCTGGTCATAACGTTGCCGCCACACTGGCTCGTATTACTGCGGGAACCGCCGCCGAGGAACGACGAAGGGGTCTCGGCCCAGATGTCGCTACCCGCCAAGTAAGCCCGCGTGCACGAAGAGACTCCGAAGACGACGACTCCGAAGATGACGGCACCGCGCGGGTCCCACCGTCCCAGCTCCGCAAAGCGGCTGGCGTCGCAGGGCCGCCACAAGAGGCCGACCTAGACGACACTGAAGAGACACCCGCCGAGCGCCACCGTCGTCTAGCCGCTTTGGGTGAATTGCAGAACTCGGACTCGGACGACTCCAACGGTGCTGTTGAATCCGACAGCGAGGACGACGGCGAAATGCGCCAGGTTCCCGGTAAGATCTCGTTTGCTGATGGGACAAAGCTCTCTGGGGGCAACACATACGATCGCGAGGGCAGCGGTCCGGGTCCGTCACGATCTCAGTCTAGTCGCAAGAGTTCTCGGATTTCGTGGGGCGGCGAGAAGGGCCGTGATGATTAGTCTTGTCTCCATATTAAAGGGGGGGGCTAGCAGGATGGAGTCTTTTGCGAGAGATACGGATACTTTGTTTAGTTTCAGTTTGGATGGCTACTGCATACGGTACATATTCTAGACACTGTAGAGGCTTTTTGGCTTTTGTGTAGATACCTATTTCATTGTTATTTGCAATCAATAAGTTCTTTCGTCCTGTGTTGACATGGTAGTATTAAATATTAATCAAAGCCCGCTTCTCTCTCGCATAATCGCCAGTTGGTCATTGCGCTCGTTCGCCGCAAGAGCTGCAACAGTCTTGCGGAACTGACTCTCTTCTGTATTCCCTGGCTCGGTGTATCCAGGACGGACCATCCTCCCCGAAACAACAGCAAGAACCTGTTCGGCTTCCAGCCGTTCAGGCGCTCCATTACCTCTCCACGCGACGTGAGTATCCGGTCTGACCAGTACCAGGTCCCGTTCCCAGATCTTTCGAGCGTGCTCCTCGTTTTGAAGCACCACATGCGTGACAGGGAATTTCAGCCGTTCAGCCACCTCCAGCAGGGTATTTGCTTTCGCCATATCTTCATCATCAGTGATAAACTGCATCAAGGTCCATTCCCTCCCGAACAGATCATAAGTGCTCGTAACCCCATCCCTCAGAAACACATGCGGAGCCCGACTCCCCGGCCTGGTGTTAGGACAGTACCTCTTAACATCCCACGGCACACTCGGCGAGCCATCAGGCCAAATGCACGGTGAATCATCATATCGCAGATCAAGCTCAATTCCGCGGTCCAGCGTATCCGGTCCAGAGACTGCAATGTACTTAGCAAGCGCATCCCTCACCTCTTTGCCCTTATCCGAATCACTCTCCAACTCATCCCAATCTCGCTGATACAGCTCTACCAGTCTAACATGCTCCATGAGATGGCGATGAGACCGCCGCAACGCGCGCATCATCATTGGCCGCCTCTCGACGCCGTATGCGTTTAGGAGCAAATCGCCTCCGTATCCTGTGATTACAGCCGCTAGTCGCCAGCTGAGATCGATTGCGTCCACGATCCCGCTGTTCATTCCGTATCCACCGTGAGGGGGGCTGCGATGGGCTGCGTCCCCGGCTAAGAAGACTCGGCCCGTGTCCGTGGAGTATTTATCGGCGATGCTGAAACTCGGCTGCCACTCGCTATGTACGAGGATTGTGTCGATGGCGATCTCCCAACGCCCGGTATACCCTCCAATAACCCTATACACGACCTCTTTCGGATCCAGTGCAGCACTGCTCTCCCCTTCGGCGAGCGGGTAATGCGCAGTGAAGGTGTCCTTTCCATCCTGGTCAATCACAAACCCACCACCAGCTGGGAACGCATGCCAGAATCTTCCGAAGCGGAGTTCCGAGGCTAGTTGTTTTGAGCGGAAATGGACGAGGTAGAATCGGGCGGGACTATCAGAATATTAAAATCGCAATCAGCACTTCCCACCCAAACCACTGGGTTAAAAACAAGACGGGGGGAGTATACTTACACCTGCCCTCCCACCATCCCAATCCCAGCTCCCTTCCTCACAGCACTCCTCCCCCCATCACAACCAACAAGATACCTCCCAACAACCATCTTCTCCCTCCCCTGACTATCCACAAACCTCGCCGTCACCCTATCATCCCCTTCAACATGCCCAATATACCTCCACCCACCCCGAAACCCCACCATATCCCTCTCCAGAACCAACTCTCTCATCCACCGCTCAAACACAATCTGCGAACACCTCTGCCCGGGCTCAACAGGTTGACTCCCATCATTCATCTTCTCAACCTCCCCCCTCTGCTCAACAACATTCCCTACATCCCATTCCCCCACCAATTTCCCCCCGGGCCCCAACGACGTAACAAACATACTCTTGGACCGCTCTGTCTCAGACACAGCACCCTCCTGGGCTCGATAGAGATCCGCTAAACCCAGGCGACGGAGCAGCTCCATACTGCGGACATTCGTGAGGTCCATCTTCGGGTACTGTGTTGTGAACGTGTTTTGGTCGAATAGTAGGGAGGGGGTGGCGAGGCGGGAAAGGGCGTATGCGAGGGTCATCCCGACGGGGCCAGCGCCGACTATTAGGATGGGAAGGGGTTGCTCTGTTGGTGTTGGATGTTTTGAAGGCATTTTCGTGTTTGAAACTGCCTGGTAGTAGGGTTGAGAATTCAGTAGGTTGTGAAGAAAGAAAGAGAAGAATAGTACTCAGTAGTAGTCTGGTTATATTCACTGATTCCGTAACTCAATCTCGCTGGGATAGGTGGTTGTGAATAATCTCGACTCGGGAGATTCGAAGCTGAGGAAAGCGAGATACTGGAAGTAGAAAGAGTGATGGTCTTGAGTTCCTTCCTCAACGGTGGATATGGGTTTGTATATGTGGGTATATCCCAACTTATAACCAGTCACAACAACCAGTAACACCAATAAAATCCATCACCAAAAAACGACGACTTGGTGCTATACTTAGCGCTAATAACGTATTGGTATCCTCTTCCTCGCTCAATAATCGCGGGATAGCTACTCCACCCGGTTTCTGTGTTTACATGCAGTGATCGACACAGGGAACTGACTTGATAGGAGGCAGGAAGCAGGAAGCAGGAACCCGGACAATCAAATTTAACACTTTCTTTGTTCTTTCTTTCTTTCTTTTTTTCACTCTTTTCTTTTCCCTCCTATTTCCTAGTTCTGTGCGCCCGCAGGTTGGTTCCCAATCTTGTGGCAGATAGATCACTGTAGACTGAACAACACCAAACCAACGGATCTTCGTGCTTAGAGCGCTGGAGAAGTCTATAAGTCAAGATTCGAATTAGGATTTAGCGCTTGATAAGATACACCACGGACTAGGTTGTTTCCTGTCTTATTGGGGGATTGTTGGGCTGTTGGGTAACTAAGCCTCCACTGGGTTATTGGTAAGCAGTTTGAGGGTTGGCATAAGCCAAAGACATAATATTAATTCAGGATCGGTCGGTCTATGCTTAGTTACATAGTACTAGTAACTAGTAGATCGTTAAGGCCGGTTCAAGGTGGCCCTGCGCTCTTGCCGCCGCGAGTAGCCTTGCAATCTCTCTACCAACGGGTAAACCAGCCCTAACGATTGGAAGCTTGATAGCAACTGCATGGCTACCGTCGAAACAGAGGACTAGGTAAGCAGGCTACTGCAACGTTATGTTTTAATATTCCCCAGCATATAGGCGTCATGGTCATTTGGTATCTTCTCAGACAATATCCAGCTGTTCTAGAAAGTCTTTTGATATGCTATGTCTAGACGACAGTCACGCTAATGATCTCGTTTCAAATTTTCCCTATCCAATCCCTTGCAACGCCCGACACCCCCGCAAAGCCAAATTAAGGGTATGTTCTTGGAAGATAAAGATATAAAACGGTAAGAAGAATAATCGAAATGGCCTCGAATAGAGGGGTATCTCAAGAAAATGAAGTCGCTTTCTTCCATGTTTTTGACCGTTACAGCACCCCACCGGGAAGGTTGATCTGCGCTTGTCGTCCTTCAAAGCCAGCACTGTTCGGCGCCGAACCCCCGCCGCCTAGATAAGTATTATTGTTATCCGGCGCTTGTTGTTGTTGTTGTTTCCGCAACATAAACATCGGCTTCCGCCCTTCCTTTTCTAGCTGCTTGAAGAGAATAAGTGGCCGTTCTTCTAGCGCGAGACAACGTTCCTGGTCGCCATGCACAATGTAAAGCGCGTACTGCTTCCAATCACCATTGATGTTATACTTCTTGAGAGCAGCTGGGAGGACTTTGTAGCACGGGTCATCCATAGAGACGCGAAAGGACTTGAATATTTCCACACTTGGTGTCTCGCCGCCCCCTGCCCTGGAATCAGATCGAGATGGAATCTCCGCGCGCGTGGCTGATGAGGGTGTGGGGTTCAAACGGTCTAATCGGGACTGCGATTGTAGATTGTCATCATGGTGATCGTAGTGATTGCGGGCGGACCCGGGTTGTGAGTAGGCACGGGAGGCAAGAGTCTGAGGAGCGCCGTAATGATTGCTAGGAGATGTCGGAGACGGTAGGTTCGGTGACGGTTGTGACTTTCCATTCGTAGTACTGAGGTGTGACGATGCAGAGAGGGCGGCGGCAGATGGGTCGAGGTTGGTACCGTCATGGTACGTCCGGTTCTCATGGATAGAAGGTGGAATATGGGTTGGAGAGCTGTTCTTGGGGGTAGTACCGCCATGGACTCTCTTGGAGAACGTGCGGGAGATGATCGATCCGGAACGGTCAAGGATAGTAATGCCAGATGGCTGGCCTGTGAGTGTTTGCCCTGAGAGTGTACTGTCATGATAACCGTCTGAGCTCGGCACGGCGGTCGGCGGGGGTAAAGGTTGAGATTTATCCTTGGCCATCCTAAAAACAGGCAGAAGCTCCTCCCTCAGTCGTCGGTAGTCTTCAAGAACACGCCGTAGCTCGGTCTCGACGCCCACTATTCGCTCGTCTCGAAGTCGGATAGACTGGATCAGCCTAGCAATATCTTCCTGAGATGCGCTCTCGTTCATACTTTGGTCCGCAGCTTTAGCAAGTTAGTAAGTAAGCACATAAATTGAAATATGGCGAAACGTACATAGGGGGATGTAGTGGTCGGTATCAAGTGGAATATCCTGCTTTACTTTTGTCTCGTAGACGCTCTTAAGTATCGTCAATCGATGTCCCACACTAGCAATTCCCATTTCCTTCAGCTCATCGTGTCTTAATGCAATGAGTGCTTCTCCGACGATACCGTTGTCTGCAGGTGTGGACGTTAGTGCTGTCCTATATCTCGTAATATCTCGACTCACCTATGAACGCCTGACAGTATTGGCGGAGGCCCAGGGTGGCTACGTAAGTCGCACATTCTTCGGCAGTCCATTCGGTGACTATCGTCTTCGGAGACTTCTGGTTTTCCTCTTTATGTGCGAAGGTGGGAGTGGGTTCTGCTGAGGGGAACTCTGACTCTGACGCGGAGCCTTCTGAATCTGTCGCTAGATGGGGAGATGTGATGACACTGCGCTCGTACTCGTCATCTGCATCAGAGTCTGCGTGGTAGGATGTATGGAGCGACATGGCGATTGGGGGCTTACGACGCCCACAATAAGGAGGAAGGTGTAGGTGGACGCCGTTCAGCTAGAATCGGTGCCGTGCTGGAAATGAACTAACAATCCGAGACCGGTAGATATTGATAATCTCAAAGTTGTGAAGGCGTAGCAGTCGTGTCATTTACTGTCAAGCCCAAAGCTAAGGAGTGTGCGAGAGTTGGCCAAGCAGGTATGCCACATGGGATGGCTGGCGGCTAAAACAGGAACTCGGGCGACTCGAAAGAAGCGAAATAGGAGTTAGAGCGAAGATCAACAGATAGAGTCGCCGACGTTCAAAAAGAGGCTGATTCCCGATGAGAGAAGGTAGGTGTCGTGAGAGGAGATGTAATCGATCGTTGGCGCTAGCAGCGACGGTGGTGATGAGAGCGAAGGCGGGGAAGCTCAGGCAGAGAGGTCTTGTGTGGGAGCGGACTGGAGGGTAGGCGGGAAGACGCCCGTCTGGGGCAAAGGCACGAAGAGCGAGTGAGGGATATAATATGAGGAGGAAGATCCCGAGATACGGCTGGTCGCAGGGAGACAGCGAGACAGCGAGTCGAAGCAGCACTGGAGAAGATCTAGGAGTTCCAAAACAAGAAGCAGGATGCACTCTCCAAGTCGGGATCGTCGCACGTGATGCCAGTCTAGACACTCTCGCCCAGTTGAAGGGGGACAGCCTGCTCTAATAATACACCTGCAAAGGATAAGCTTGAACTTTATACTCGACATCCAAAGCATCATAATAATACGAATTGTCGAATGAGAATTCTACGCCGTTTAATCAGTTCGTCAACCACTCCCTTGCATCCTTCCAGCCAAGCCAGCTGGAGCCTTCGAAGGTCTATTGCCTTGTCCAGACTCCAACCCGTGGATCATCAAGGGACCAATCCATCTCAAAGAATCATCAGAAAGAAAAGAATAGGGGAGATCCTTGGACCGAAGTCACCTCCGTTGCTAGCTCTAGATGGTCGACTCGGGACGACCATTATTGCACACCCATTATTGCTACTAGTTTCGGGCGTCGGCTCTACGAAAATATTATCGATGTTGAGGATCAATAATATTTACTATTTTGCCCAAGATGACTTCCAAGGTTGGGTCGGTGCTGTCAAAACCCAATACTCCGTAGTGCCGGAGCCTTTACTTCTTTGGCCATTTACGGGCTTCAAATCCTCCGTCGCCCTCCGCCTGGGCTTGGGCGGCTTCAGCTTCCAGCTTCGGTATTCAGTAACGATGTTATTGTTCACACCTTGAACTCGACATTTCTCCTGTTCCTCCTGTCTCTCCGAGGTTTGCCACTCCCTTTAAAGTACGGAGGACAGGTTACGAGTCCGCTCTACGTCAGCCAACGCCAATTACCCCTTGACCAGCCGTTAATGATCGCCCAGCCTGATATCAGCTAACATTGCCCTTGGCTTGAAGACGACGTAGTTGGATGTTACACGGACCTGGGGCTGTGCTCTCCACGAGTCGTCGAGTCGTCGAGTAGTCTCCTCGATGTCGCCCCTCAAGCCAGGTACTTCTCCTTACGGATGATGCGGTCTTGCAGATGTAGAAGGTAGACCTGCCGCATCTCCGCACTCGGTGCTCTTGTCGGCTACTGGCAGGTCAATCCTCTCAGGGTCAGGCGTTGTGCTTATCCTCCACTCTTCTCTTCGGGTTTTGGGTTGCAAGCGCTCACTATGCTATAAATATCCTTGCAGCTGGCCGTATTCCTTGTTCTTATCCCAAGATCCGGAGAAAGGCGCTTAAGCAGGCTGGCCGCTTGCTGCAGCACCTTTCATTGTTTTTGTATACACCGTACAAAGTACTTCATTCGATGAACCATAATCATGAGAGCATATCAATTCTCTGGGGCCATCGTTTTGGATGGGAGCCATTCTACCATGTTTATTCAGAGGCCGAACATAAGGTGCTCATCGTGGAGTTCAACCCCGATTTATATATTGGTGGGCATATGCTGAAATGCTGACTCCGAAAGGCTGGGCTAGGTTAACGTTCACCAAGCACAACATTTCTCATTAACACAAAGTCAGGCATGGACAATTTTGTTTGCAAGATGGATATTCTCTAAGAATATCTACTTTGATTCCATTTTTACAGTTGTTCTCATTGTTTGGCTGTTTAGTATACCCGTCCTTCTCTCGCCATCGTTATTCCGCGGCCTCATTCCACCGAACTTCAACAATTGGACCTCAGTTTCATCGGCTGCCCTCACCTCTCCCAACTTTCAACCCGGTCGAGCATTCCACTTTCAGTGCTCTACAAAGGTACTGGAGAAAGCGAGCAAGAACGCAGATCAATCGCTGTCACAAACTGGGCGCTCCTCTCGGCGCAGATCAAGCACTCCGCCTGGCGCATTTTCTGCGCCAACACTCAACTTTCGCTATACAACCTCTACAAGGGTATTCAACCCGATACCCTACCTACTATAGTCTTCATATTATATCATTTATATCAAACCCCCTCTGCAAACCCGATGATCACCGACCGATCTTGTTAATCCAACCCAGTGCCGACGCGGCACCAACACCAACACCAACACCGACACCCAACGCCGACAACTCATCTACCCCTTCAGAAACCCCGAAAAAAAACCACAAGAACTACACAACCAACACAACCAACACCAACCCCAAACCCTCCAAAACAAACCTTGAACCATGCCCCCTTCCCCCTCCAACCTCCCGCAACCAACCCCCTCAGACCTCGAATCCGACCTCCTCACCCACCTAGCCACAACCCACGCCCTCGAAGACCTCCACACAACCCTCCTCTCCACCCTCCAACGCCTCGGCTGGACCGAGAAGATCCGCCGCCTCTCAACCGAACTCCTCCGCGCAAACCGGTGCGAACGATTCGACGACGTCGTCGAGGCTGTCGTTGCCTCGGCACAGGGCCGACCGCATCCGTTCCTCACTGATTCCGACCGCAACAGCCATAGTAACAACGGAGAGGTAGACGGGGGGTCCGACGGCGGGTTCTCGTTCGAGAATGCGGATGTGCGGATTCCGAGCGGCGTTGTTGAGCAGGGGGTTCGGGCGATTAAGGACATGTTGAGGGAGGTGGTGATACTTGAGGATGAGGGGAATGGAGTAGGGAGCAGTAGTAATGCTGCCGTTGAAGTAGTGGGCGAGAGTACGACGGGTTCAAAACGGCAGGGAGATAAGTCGGCTAATGGTGATACAGGTCTGACCAAGAAAGGGGACAAGAAGTCAAAACAGGGGAAGCAGGCAAAGTGAGTTTCACTCGATTACTTGCCGGATGGGTGCATGGAATGCTTGAGACTGTTTGTTCTTTCCTATTTGGTTTTCGTGAGGGTTATTTCATTCTGGGCGTTATGGTTGGGGATTTCTGGTGTTAAGAGTGGTGGCATTTTACATCTGATACCAGCCTTTTGATATGTATAACACTTGCTGGGTATTACGGCTTCAATTTAATCATGAATTCGTTAAAGTTTACTCTGGGGAAGATACTACGTTGAAGTCGGTGGAACATGATTTAAAATTATTGGATTGAATCAGATAAGTCAAAACCAACGTGTTCGTTTAATGATGTCGAGGAGGACCTGTTCCCTGTCACCAGGAACCTATATCCCCGCCTCGGCTAGATCTAACTAGTGTCGACACATAAGCGATTATGTAAAAAAAAAAGAGAAAAAGAAGTTTAATCGTAGAGGCTGTCGTCATTACCGGCTTCACCGAATGTGTTGCCGCTGTCCGCACCTTCGTTTGCACCAGGGAAGCGGAAGAAGGAGCTACCGCCAGAGTTCTTCATGCTCTGGGCAAAAGCTTCGTACCTGCGGATCTCCACATCGCTAACGGATCGCCGGGCCGTCTTCATAGCCTCTTCGAAATGGGCCCGTGTGAGTTCTGGAACGGGATCTTCGCCCTCCTCCTCTTCATCTTCCATCTTAACATCCTCACCACCAGCTTCACGCTGCTTCTGACGGTCAATTTCAGCTGAAATAGATTCCTTGATAGCAAGCTTGACTGCTCGCTGTGTAACGAATCCAAGATCGGCACCGGAGAACCCGTGGGTCTTGCTGGCAATGAACTCGATATCGACATCGGTAGCGACAGGAGTCTTGCGAAGCTGGGCCTTGAGAATGCCCTCGCGCGAGGCCTGGTCGGGAAGAGGAACGTAGACCAGAGTATCGAGACGACCGGGACGCACCAACGCGGCGTCAAGCTGCTCAGGTCTGTTTGTAGCACCGATAACGAAAACGTTCTTCTTTGAGGTCATGCCGTCCATTTCTGTATACAGGTTAGTCTCTTTCCGAATATGTAGATGAGAGTTTACTTACCAGTCAAAAGCTGGTTGACAACACGGTCGGAAGCACCGCCAGCGTCACCGACGGAGCCACCACGGGACTTGGCAATAGAGTCCAGCTCATCAAGGAACACAACACACGGAGCAGCAGCGCGGGCCTTGTCAAAGATATCACGAATGTTGCTCTCAGATTCACCAAACCACATGCTCAGCAACTCAGGGCCCTTAACAGAGATGAAGTTTGCAGCACACTCGTTGGCAACGGCCTTGGCAAGCATGGTCTTACCAGTACCAGGAGGTCCATAGAACAGAACACCACGAGAAGGCGACAGACCGAACTTCTGGAACTTCTCGGGGTGGTCGACGGGGTATTGGACGCTTTCGACAAGTTCGCGCTTGACTTCCTCCAGACCACCAATATCCTCCCAGCGAACGTTGGGAACCTCGACCACAGCAACCTCGCGAAGAGCGGAGGGGTTGGAGACGCCAAGGGCATAACGGAAGTTCTCCATGGTAACACCCAGAGAGTCCAAGACCTCCGCATCGATAGTGTCTTCGTCGAGATCGATAAGATCCATCTTCTCACGGATTTGCTGCATGGCAGCTTCAGAGCAGAGGGAGGCAAGATCAGAACCAACGTAACCGTGGGTCTCGGCAGCAATGGTCTCCAAGTCCACATCTTCTCCAAGCTTCATGTTCTTAGTGTGAATCGAGAGGATCTCCAGACGGCCAGTTGGGTCAGGAATGCCAATGTCGACTTCACGGTCGAAACGGCCGAAGCGGCGGAGGGCGGGGTCGATGGAGTTGGGGCGGTTGGTGGCGGCCATGACAACGACGTTAGAGCGTGCCTTCATACCGTCCATCAGGGTCAGAAGCTGAGACACGACACGGCGCTCGACCTCTCCGTTGGTCTTCTCACGCTTGGGCGCGATCGAGTCAATTTCATCGATGAAGATGATAGCGGGTGAGTTCTTCTCAGCTTCCTCGAAAGCCTTGCGGAGGTTCGACTCGGATTCACCAGCCATCTTGGACATGATCTCGGGACCGTTGATTAGGAAGAAGAAGGCGCCGGTCTCGTTCGCCACCGCACGAGCCATGAGAGTCTTACCCGTACCGGGAGGGCCGTACATAAGAATACCACGAGGAGGCTTGATACCGATGGACTTGAACAGCTGAGGGTGACGGAGCGGCAGCTCAACCAATTCACGAATCTGGGCCATTTGTTTCCGGCATCCACCAATATCATCGTAACCAACTTCGTTCAAGTTGTTCTCTTCATCCTCACGCTGGATCGGCTCGCCCTCACTATGGATGACAGTGTCCGGAGCAACAATTCCAAACTCTGGGGGATCCACTTCAACAACCTTGAATTCGACTTGCCTCATACCTCCTCTTACTGTGAAGAGATCTCCCTGCTTCACAGGTCTGTATCCATCACGGAAATAAGGAGCAAGGTAAACGTCAAAGAGAGACCCGGTGAGGCCCTCAACGGTGTCTGCGATGGGGAGGACGGCAATACGCTTGGCCTGCGCACAGGAAGTAGGCGGTTAGCGCCACTCAAACGCGACAGGGAATATGGGCAGCAACTCACATATTTGATATCAGGGCAAGCGTGAATAGTGATAATATCACCATGCTTTACGCGAAGGTTATGCCTGACAACCCTGTTGATACGGACACTTCCATCATCAAGTTCGTCATCGGCCAGCACAATCAGAACAGTCTCCTTGCGCTTCTTGCCTCGGACCAGAACTGTGTCGCCTCTGAACAGTCCCAGGACGTCCATGGTGTTGTTGGAAAGGGAAATCGTAGAGTTATCATCGTTAACGGCATCAGTAACACTACCCATCGAGTAATTAGCATCACCCAAATAGCTTCATAAATGAATCAAGAGCTCACATCAAAGAGTTGGGCTTCTTCTTCTTCTTCAGAATAGCCGTAGAGGTATCGAGCTCCTGCGGAGAGTCAGTAATCTGAGCAGAGAGTGCTTCTCTTGTAGGGATGGTTTACCTCTTTCTTCTCAGCACCGGATGCATCGCTAGTTAAAGGTTAGTCGAATGACTGGACAGGAACGAACGGGATTGATGACGTACAGAAGCTTCTTCTTGTGGTCGTGATCTGAGCTCATCTTGAAAGCGCGGATAGACGATGAAGCAGAAGTCGATTACACAACGTAGACTCGAAGAGAGTTTACGCAAGAGGTTGAGTGTGCCGAACCTGGAAACGCCCTAGCAACAGGAAGGAGATGCGGAAAGCGGGAGATGAAATGAAACAGGAAGAGTTCCAGAGGACAACAAAGATGCCCAAGGAACGTAGCAAATTGCGAAGATGGATGGGGTTGAGAGCAGAGAGAGGTAGGGAGAGAGAGTTGGAGGTGAGATCGGAAGTGGACAGAGGAGCTCCAGTTATGAGGTGACGATAACTCGACCGCCAAGGTGTTCTGTTGATGACTTAAGCTGGCCTCTTTGTAACAGGACTCTTAACTGCCGCCACCGCCTGGAAGAAGGACATGGAACCTCGTCGTAGCAACTGCTCAAACTTGACCCGATCTTTTCTACGGAGTAAGTCTATTTCTCGCCTTCGCGCTTTTTCGGCGGCGATTGGTTTCTTTTGCCCCCCCCGCCCAGCAGGCTACCATGGGATGCGTCAGCCTGGACAATGGACGACAACAGATCCCCTAGTTGGTGCCTCAGGTGCGGACGCATTCTACTCCACCATGGAATTGAGCCTTGTTTTGCCCTGACTGTTACAACTTTGCCAAAACCAACAGCGGCTGGATCGAAGCCATGGTAAAATGCCTCATCAGGCTGTCTTGTTCCTAGCCTTGCAACAGGCTGTGTGCCAGGCGTATAAATGCCAGCAACAAAGCCTTTAAATCTGTAAACAGGATATGGTTTGGTCTGTCGACAACTAACCTTGCAACTTTTGCTTTGAGTCTGTCGTTGGATCCTTTTCATCTTACTACAGGATGCTCTAGGTGTTTCCTCTCCTGTATGAGCCAGTCATACCTACGTAGGGTGCCGAAGGAAAGAAAGGGTCTATGGGGTTTTTACCAGATTCCTCTTGATCTTCTTACCATCTTCTCAAAATCGGAGTGATCACCTATACCTTCAATAGTACGGCTGAACCTTGCACGATCATACTTACTGGAAGGGGCAAGCAACCTTGGTGGAAGCCTCTAAGTCTTTCCAACCTCCGTCACAGCTTCCTCAAATCTTTTTCGACACCAAATATGCGGTGCGAGTCAGACTATCCGGATGACTTCAAGGATGCATTCAAGAGAAGTCCCATAAAGGAAGAGGAGTTAGACAAGCTCCGCGCAAGATCTAGCTACCCGCCTATCTTCTTATACGGGCACTTGATGCTCCCCACAGTCCTGAAATATGTCGCGGACGTCCCCCAAACCACCAATATCGACATAGTCTACGCAACCCTCCCGGGATACAAACTTTACCATTTCTCAGAGAATAAGGAACCGGGACTCCCAACTATCAAGCCATCAGCATCCCCGTCGGACGTCGTAGAGGGAATGCTCGTTTTCGGAATGACCAGGGAGCAGCGCAGCGGCGTCCACGAGACTGAGAACACGCGGTCTGGGCAAACGATATTCATGGATGTTAGAGTCCAGGTTTCTCAGATCGACAAGATTGGCTTTCATGATGTTAAAAGCCAAAAATCTGTCGATGCGGGGACTTTCGTCTGGATATCTCAGGAGGAGGGACTGTGGCCCATGGACACCTCTTTCTGGCCTATGGATAATTTTTTAGAATGCCAACTTTACGAGAATATTTTGCGACATCAGAAGAAAGTGCAGGACCAAGAGGACATAGACTAGACTATCTCGCTTGCGGATATTCATTACTTCTTGAAACCAGGCGTAAATTTGCATATCCTTCGGCTGAATTATTAGTGAACCCCAGATGGTTTTTTTTGACTGTCAATGTATAATGTTCTTCCACTTTCTTTGGTTTAAGCAGAAATCTAATATTCGACTAAGGATATCTCGAAACCAACCATTTAGGTCTAGAAGCATATAAGAAAGACCCCTCCAAAACAATATACAGACCACAGATCCCCATAATATATACAATACATGGTACTCTTCCCTGGTAGAAATCTACTGCGTAGAGGCCCACAAATCGAAGAATCCCCAAGCCCCAGCCAAGAAACTCACAACCCCCGTCAACTGATCTGGGACTCCAATTCCGTTCTCAAAGCTCCAGTGGAGACACAATGGCGTCCAGCAGACATTATTGACAAGACTCTTCTTCCAAGCTCGAACATCCGCCTTTAGGGCATCCTGTTTCTCCTTCGACGCACCCTTGACCTGGGCATTATCACGCAACACCCTAGCTCTCCACAGCACAAAGTACTGAAGAACGATATGACCCAGCCAAGCCCTGGTGCTCCATAGATCCCATTTGGCGGCGCCGCCCCTTCGGTCGAGGAAGCGCTTCGGGACCACGCCTTTGGCTGAGAGGAGGGCGACGTTTTCGAGTGATTGGTAGATGAGGTTTGAGACGACCTGGAGGAGGGTTAGGGTGTACATGATGTTGTCGGTGGGAGGGGATTTGAGGGTATCTGAGCCCCAGGCTATGAGCGAAGGTAGGCCGAGGAGTCGGAGTACGTATCGGGTTTGTGACATGAGGGAGGAGAGCGCGAGCAGTGAGGAAGTCTGCGGGGTTGATTTCCCGATTGAAGGGCCTGATCGGAGTCGCGCGAGGATACCGAGACGGGTCTGGAGAGCGATCCAGGGAGCGGAGGCGAGGATGTGATGGAGTGCATGGGAGGTGTATTGGACTAAGGCGAAGACCCGTTCCTGACCTGCTGCTGTAGACATGAGCCTATAGAGTAGATCATCGTTAGCCGAGCGATACCGACCGATGCGCTTTGGGATTGCAGTCATGACAATATGAATCCCAAAGTAGCTAGGCTTCCTTACTTGTTTAGACGTTCGTTGATTTTGTCTGCGGTCTTGAGGGGGCCTAGCAGCAGAGCCTTCGTGGACGTCACCGGAGGTGAGTCTGGCGTCTCATTGTTGGGCGCTTTGCCGTCCGCCATGTGGTGATGGGTTTGGAGCGGTCTGGAAATTGTTCTGGATCTGTAAAGGAATGAATATGACAGGAAGGAATCCCCCGCGAATATTGATGGGGCTCGGGAGGTTTAAGAGAGTTTCCTAATTCCGGGCAGATCACAATCCAACTAGTTTGCCCGATTCGGCTGGTGCCGAGGCTCGGAATGCCTACAGTGCCGTTGGGTACTTAAAAGGTACCGACCTTTTCCGCTCAGCTTCAAAGTGAACTCAGGCTGCTTCACGCGAAATTTTACAACAAGGATGTATTTTGATTATCAGGTTTAGGTAAATCATATTGCATGGCGAGAGCAATGTTCTCGAGCCATCGTATTTCCTTCCTCGCCCAAACAGCACACGGCCAGTGACACGCGCCCGCAGTCCAGTGTCACAGACACAGGAACGATCACAAACGCGACCAGCGACAAGGATGTCAGATAATGTTAGAGAATCAATAGCTAGACTCTGGCAAATCTCGATCTGAGAGCGACTCGCCCAAGATGGCTTGCAGTGTGTTGCTACTGAGGGGAAACGATGAGAGATGTACTATCAAACTTCGGACTACGGATACCTAGCCAAGCAGCATTGGATTTTCTCAACAAGCTTCAAACGTCCGGCCTCGACAACATTCCCACAAAGCGACCGTCTTCTAGCACTGAAGCAGTACTCTGGTGCCTCCCATCTGGAATTACACCCGCGCTTCTGGACCGAGGTCTACCTTTGTGTACTGTCCTATAGCCTTGATACTGACCTGTGGGACAGAGTTGGAAGAGCATTAGGGATCAGACGTCTCGGGCTTCTCAAGGGAGGCATTGAAGACCCCGAGAAGACCTAAGGATCTATTGTCATCGCTGGGTTTCGAGGGTACTTCGACATCAACCCTTCGCCTTGGTGACCTGTATCCGAACGAGTTCCGGGACTGTATTCGCCCATTGAATCAAATATCACAATTTTGAGAGATCTCAACCAAGCTCGGGTCTAAATGCAGCCATGTAGAGCAATCGAGCGGCGCATCCTGGCACAGATATGAAGAAGCCATGCATGCGATTGTCTCCCTATGAAATGAGATACAGTGAGAAACTGGTAACAAGCGCATAGAGTCTGCCACGGAAGTTAGCCATAAGCCTGGATATCGATACCCGATTTGAACGGAAAGCTATGCCAGTCATTTCCCCAACTCTCAGTTCTTGCAGGCCAGAGCTCCCGGAATGCCTTTTCATACAGGCCCAGCTTGATCTGCCGCTTACCCCTTTGAGAAAGTCTCACCATGGCACCAATTTCTACAACACGGCTTCCATATCAGCAGGCTTATTCCCGACTCCTGGGAGTGTTGTGCATTTCCAATGCCGTGTCATAACAGACGCGATGTTGGTAATGCTCGATTAGGGTTGTGTGAGTTGATTTCTTCAACTTTAGATACTGCAGCGAGCGCGCTCCAGCAGCTATAATTCTGGCGTATATCTCACAACTAGGTGAGTTGCCGACTGCTGCGCTTATAGGTACCTCCCGGGAAGGGATTCGCAAGGAATCTAGAGATTCAGGCATGCCATCTGTTAGATGAAGTTGAAGTGCTAGATCTGTAAGATAAGTAAATCCCCCAAGCGCTTGGTAGATTGCAGCCTCATCAGCATTGCCATGCGTACGCAGGATAGAAATGCGTAAATCATAGATGTTTGGGCAGTGTGCTTGGATCTGCTTGGATCTGCTTAATTCGGCTGGCTGTCATTAATGGACCTGACAAACAAGAAGCAGGTGGAGATATAAGTGACAGTGGTTGCAATGACGTTCCACGGCGGCGTAAGATTGTCTGAAACGTGTTTTCACATGCTGGTACTCCGGAGAAATGGACACTTTGAAGAGGAGCAAGACATGAAAGGAACAAGCTTGCAGCTTCATCCAGGTGGAGACCTTATCTAGACTGTATTCTTGGTAACTATTCTCGGGATATTCCAGATCTATTGCTAGTACCCTGAGAGTCTTAAAGCTGCAACCACTCACAGACATTAAAGTCTCTATCTTCACCTGCCATAGATGGAGAATCTGAAGGGTAGAGAAGTCAAGTTATTTCTCCCATGATTTAAAGAAACTCATAACGGACGGGTTTAAACTCCAATATCGCAAGCGTACCGGCTGTAGCAGCTCAGCTTTTGTTCCGTTATTAGGGAAGAAGCCTTGCTAGGGTGGTCGCCTACGGTTTACTGCCTGGACATTTTCAAGATAGGCGTAAAGCGGTCTATCAACGATATGTACTTCAGTCAAGTTGGGTGCCAGCCCTGCTGCCATCTGTATCACTGTCTCCAAATGATATTCCGCACAGCCATGATAATCATAGTGTGATATAGGAAGAAGAACACTGGCTAAGCTTGGAGATGTAGCCAAGGCAAAGTCTTGCTTTTCAATATCCTGCGGATGGTTTGCATGCTGGTGAAGACTGGGTAGCTTAAAGGCTCTATTACGTAGCCTGCAGTAAGGTAGCTTTAAATGCAATATCTCTAGCAACAAGGGAGGGAATAAAGTGCTGGAGGACCAAAACAGATCCTGAAGACCAGATAACTGGATGCGCGAGATATTCCCATCTGCCATCATGCTCATATTGAAGCTTAAGCCCAAATAAATTTTTGATAATCGGCATGTTGGATGCGTACTAGTAGTTTTATCAGAGGAGACTGGTTTAATTTATACCTGCAGTGCCAAGCTCCTTACCCTCCCTCTTTGATCTCCTTGGTAACACTAGCAAACAGCCCCATGAATAGATATCACCATGTTTCCGTCTTCGTGGCTGCTAACCAGACATCCAGGTTCCCTGTTGCCAGACACGATCCACGAGACTAGCAGTTAAGCACCCAGACCATGACTTGTTTCAGTAAAAACCTTAGTCGTGTAGGTCTCCACCTCCTCGCTTACCTCCTCAATGGTTGACAAGTTGCTCATAAGGGCGACACTGAGAGACGACTCATATCCGGAAATGTATTGCCTAGAGCTCCGTCTGATGTGACGACGCTGTGATACACGGTATCCGTACTGCGAAAGATGAGGCGGCGGCGGAGGAGCAGGGTTAGGATACCGTAAACCGAGGTTTCCGACGATTCCTGCATCTGACACAGGTGTCTCCCATAGATCCCAGTCACTCGGAGATTTGACACGAGGATCGTCACAAACCGCATCGAGGCTAAGCCAGTTTCGTTCTTGGAGCTTACGGTCGCAGTGATGGCAAGCCCTGTAGTGGCAGCGAGCAGGACGTGGGTGTACCTGGGATGGGCTGAAGCTTTGGCCGGCTTCTGGACCGACTCTGCTGGCCTGACTGGTATGGAACTGAGCGTCAGATATGTATGGGTTCCTCTCCTTCTCGCACACTTCCAACACCCGCAACTTCTGCTCGATCAGCTTGTCTTTCTGCACGTCGGTGTATTCTCCTGCTAGGATCGCGTCCGTTATCCATCCGCTTAGAAGGGAACTGCTCTGGTCGATTGATGCCGAATAGCTCGAGGTATCTTCGGTACAGAGGTAGAACCATCTCAAAAACGGTTTTCTGCCGCAAGAGTTGCAGGTTTCGTAGTCACCGATCCTCCACTGGCGCGTCACTGTGCTGTGAGAGCAGTTATCCTGGCGGACAGGCTGGCGGACAGGTTGGCGCGTGTGTGGGACCACTAAGGGATGTATGCTGTACGGCTGGTAGAGCAATTCTTCTTCTCCAAACAGTTCATCTGTATCCGAAAATGTATCCCCAGTCGTGTCTACTGATTCCAGGTGTTCAAAGGTCGTCACAGAGGACACCGGATCTGGGGACACGCCCACCAGGACTGGATAGGCACCCAGCTTCTCGCCATCCATTATAGCTAGAGAGTTGAGGCAAGCATTGAGAGAAAAGAAATGTTATGAAAAAGAGTTTGCAAAGGCCTAAACATTGCAAGAGCCATCAGGAGTGAATATTTCTCTCAGCGCAATGCTGTGCGCAACCTTCTGGCGCAACTCCATGTGAGGGATTGAGCAAGATACATGATGGTGATTCATGCTCTTTCACAGCAAAATCTAAACTGCACAAACACTCTAGTAATGTCATAGTAGCTGCCAATGTTTAGTGATGGATTATGCCTTCAAAGGCGATTGTCTCTTTATTAATGCCTGAGGCACCAATTGCGCGCAAAGAGGCAATAGTAAGATGATTTTGAGCAAGATCCATGGTGTAAGCAAGCATTTTATAGCTTTGCCTCCGTACTGCATCAACTCTGCGGTGTAGATACACGTTGCTCAATTTCGAGAAAAGGCAGACAGACTCCTCTTAATATTCTTACCTGAGACGGCAGTTTGGAGGTCGGCGGAACCCGATGCCGCGGCCCGCAACGCCTATAACTTATAAATTGAGCATACCTCTCGTGGCGAACTTGACAGTGGACACTCTCACTCTCCTCCACCCAGCTCCAGGCCACATTCTTCTCCTTCAGGGCCTTTCTCAGGTTATTACTGCTGACTCTGCATCTGCTGGACCTTGAAAACACGTGCAGAGCCATAATAACCGCCGAATCACGCCCAGACCACCCCAATTGACTCCGCTTCTCAGCCTCGGTAAGCTCCATGCTGTTGTCCCGCGACGCTCTCCATAAACAAACACCAGCCCCTATCCTATGTTATTATTCGCCCAACCCACTCCAACCCCATATTTTTCCATCTTCGTCCCTGGCCCGCCACGTCTCATCGCTCCATCTTCCTTCCCACATCGTCCGTCATCGCGTTTCTGTTTTCATTGCTTTTCTCGAAGCTCACCGCGTTTTCGTGATTGCTGCAGGTTCCCTCTTATCGCACCTCCACCGTCGCAGCTATGTCGGTCAAGTTCCAAGACGTCCAAACGGCTGCCACCGCCGTTGTGGGCAACACATCAATTCGGGCAGAAACAAAGGAGTTGGCGCACAAGGTCGGCGAGCGCCTGACTGGTGGTAATCCCGAGACTGGATATCTCGCCGTAAGTTTGCCTTGCGAAAGTTGAGAACTTTGGCGTTTGGAGTTGCTGACTGGATATCTCGCGCCCATAGATGTACCTACGCGAATTGCAGAACAACCCGCTGCGCACCAAGATGCTGACGTCCGGTGTCCTCTCCTCCTCGCAAGAGTTCCTCGCCTCCTACCTTGCCAACGATGTGAGCAAGCACGGTCACTACTTCAGCTCCCGTGTGCCCAAGATGCTCTTGTACGGCATGTTCATTAGCGCCCCTCTGGGCCACCTACTTGTCGGCATTCTGCAGAAGATCTTCGCGGGTCGCACCAGTTTGAAGGCCAAGGTTCTTCAGATTCTCGCCAGCAATCTGGTTGTATGTACATCTGCTCCCTCGGCGAGCTTCCTATATTCGCAGCAAAAACACTAACTGCTGCCGCACAGGTATCCCCCATCCAAAACGTCGTCTACCTGACCTCCATGGCCATTATCGCTGGCGCCCGTAACTTCCACCAGGTCCGCGCCACTGTCAAGGCTGGTTTCTTCCCCGTCATGAAGGTCAGCTGGATCACCTCGCCCCTGGCGCTGGCCTTCGCCCAGAAGTTCCTCCCTGAGCACACCTGGGTACCATTCTTCAACATTATCGGGTTCTTCATCGGAACCTATGTCAACACTCACACTAAGAGGAAGCGCCTCGAAGCTCTGCGAAAGGTACGTCTTCGTTAACATCTATCAATTGTCTTCTTGTCTAACCCCATTTGCAGCGTTACGACCAGCGCCGCAGCGGGCCCCCCGGTAGCGAGTACGAGAAGGGACCCGGCGATTACCGGTAGAGGGTTTAACTTCCCTCCACACTTCAATCGCTCCCAACCAGTCGAACAGAACGTAACAAACAACATCCATGATGCGCGCCTCTTCTTTTATCCCAAATAGAAAGGAGTACACACAGCTATTATGGACTGTTCGACATGTTCCGAATACCCTTTTCCGCCCTTCTCGCCCGAAATATTCTGGTCCTTCCCCGTTTTCTTTGTAATCCGTCAATACTTGTCGGAACAAATCACTCTGAATCTAACCCGTCTCCTAGACGAAGATATGTTTTATCCTTTTACGATGTACGGTTCTTCTATTTTTGTCTTTACCTTCGGCCCTAGCAATATACATGCATAGTCTTGAATTCAAAATGCTTGCACTTCCTGTAGTTAGGTTCCAAGAGCAGACTTGTACCTACCGTGCGTCAATGCAGGAACGCCTCCTTTCGGTTCTCCATTCTTGATATATTGTAGCTTGCTCTCCAGCTATCTTGCCTACTACCTATCAGGGAAGTTAGATAGAAGACTCACAAACGAAAACCCTTCTGGAACTCTACGTTCTCGATCCCCATAGCTACTTGATAAATCTCTACCTATTCAACCTCCATAGCACCTTCACCCTTGCCCCTCTTCTCTCTGACCCACGCAACAAAATCATCCAACGCCCCGGGCCACGCCCCGTCCTCACTCCACCACCCAAACTCCTCATCCTCATGGCACTTCTGCATAAACACCTCGACCTGCTGCCACAGATCCTTGTTCACGGGTCTCTTCCCGCGTCCCTCGAGGAACTCAATCCACCAATCCAGCCAGGGAGTCGTGCTTGTGTTCCGCGCAATGCCACCCTTTGGCGTCGTGAAGAACAGGTTCCACTGTTCGACGGCGATTTCAAATTGCAAGTTGCGCTGGCCTTGGACCAGACACAGGGGGAACGTGAAGCGGTATACGCGACGGAAGAGGTCCGGCTGTGCGGGGATGCGGGTGCGGAGGTCGGCAGCGTGGGCAGCCATTTTGTCGATGGTGTCGCATCTAGTGAGGTTAGAGGGATGTTGCTTGTTGATATTGGGTATGTTGTTGTGCATGGGGTATGGAAGCTTACTGGACGGATCTCCAGCCGTTTAGGAAACCCTCACGGGTGAATTCGCCTATGGATGGCGATTGGAGAAGCTCGGCGATGGCGAGACAGGCTACTTCGTCTAGCTCGACGTTGATGTCCTCCAAGTAACGCATGGCACCTTCAATGCCGATGCTATCTGGGCTTTCCCCTGGTGAATCTAGTTACCATTAGCTTGGGCGGTATAAGAAGGGTGGTTTCTTTAGATAGAAGGAGTACCTCGGTATTTATCGAAGATATGATTGATGGCAGGACCTACTCCCCCTCCACCCTGGGGACTTTGGAAATACCTGAACCACCCCGTTAGCATCTGATCTGTTGATAGCAATTCGAATTTTATTCATAGAAAACGCGAATCCAGAGAGGTAAAATTTCCAGTACGCCAGTGCATCATTACCAGTGGAATTGTGCTGGGCGAGCTATTGGAGCAGAGTGAAGTAATCCAAGCTCTGAGAAGACTGGTACTTCATCAGCGTGAAGTCAACCCAGGGAATATCGGGACCTGTATGCATAGGGCTGTCTCTCCACCTAGACGTCGTCACACTGGCATCCAGGTAGAGCTCAGTGAAAGCACTTGTCCAGAGTCCAGCTAATAGAACAAATAAAACGAACGTCAGGATAGGGAAAGTGCAGGCGGTGCGGGACGTCTTTGATTATCCCTAAGCGAGATAAGCCATGGATATATGTGCCAGGAGATATCCCGCTCTATGAGGGCACGCTACAAGGTAGCGTCGTCAAGTGGCAGGGCCAAGAAGCAAGAATGACACCCCACCTCCAAAATTAACTCACAGCTAAAGGCGAATCATATAAGCGCCCAGTACAATGCGGATCTCAAATCTACGCAAGGCTGATGCTGGGTGATGTATTTCCCTGGCTTGACTGGGGGCAGGTGGAAGAGAGGAAGCGAGGAATCGCAGGGTATGGCTTGAGAATGAAATGAAATGGCCAACTTACGTATCGATAGCTTCTTCTGTGTTCCATCGACTCTGCCTCAGAAACTGTTCATCGGAAATGTCAGTGTATACTCATCACGTGATATGTATTTATGGAGTTTGAGATGTGTTTGATGTGACTCGACAAGGCAGGATATAAGAAAGGAACAAATTGCAGGAAATCACCTTTGTAGCTACTATATCCTTTGCTTGTGTGAAGCTCACAAACTGAGCTATTTGCTGCTTCTGCGCTGCTGAGTACGGAGGCATGGTGGGGTGAACACTGGCGCTTGGAGGGGCAGAGATAAACTTCTGGATAGGCCGGGGATGGCTAGCGAAGACAAGCAGAAGTAGAATATCGAGTCCGAGGGTTTGAGCTAAATATCAGAGACAGACCGTCCAGGAGTAAAGAAAAGTTGAATAAAGAGTTTATGCCTTGGATTCAGTGGGAAGTTCATTCACTGCTGCTGACTGATCTAGGCACGTGCGCCACTGTTTAGGGTAGTTTCCTGATTGGGCTTATAGCCACCCTCCATGTGCATCAACTGGAATACCTTGTGCTTTATTGGCAAGCAGCCTTTACTTCTATTACTGTAACCAGTCTTCTACTTTATCTCATCATGTACTCTAAGCATGTGCTCTGTTCTTGAGTCAACGGTCTGCAGTAGTCAGTCCACAGTCAGTGGATCGGTGAAACTAGCGGGATTTCTTGGCACTGGAGAAAAATAGAAAAAAGTTTCGAGACCGCCAGTTCCACCTTAACTTTCTCAGCTCCATCATCGAAGCCAGACAGACGACCTACAAATGGCGCCCGGACGAACGACCAAAAGGAGAAGGGTGAGCCCTCCAGGCGAGGAGGAAAATGCCTCCTCCCGCCGCTCACACTCGAGCATAGGCGACTTCTACTCCCACGCCGCCGAATGGGACCTCGAACAGGACTACGAGCAACGACCGCGCAAGAACAAGAAGCAGGAGGAAAGAACTCGGCTTCCCATCAAGACATCAGAGGGATTTCAAAATGTTGGAGCGCCCGAATCTGAGCCCGAAGATTCGGATAGCTTCCTTGCGACTGACGACGACGAATTGGAGAATGGGGACGCCGGGGAGGACGAGGCGGAAGAAAGCGAAGAAGAGGCGCCGAAGATTCCTTTGAAACAGCAGATTCTACAAGCGAAGGAGGAAATTGCTCGGGCTGCGACGCTTATCAACGAGGACCCCGAGGAACATATCTCGTCGTTCAAGACCATGGCTGAAATGGTTCAGAGTAAATCACACGTCGCAGTCAAGAAATTAGCTCTTGTATCGCAGGCTGCGATCTATAAGGATGTTATTCCAGGGTACCGAATCCGCCCGCTGAGTGAGGAAGAAACCTCCGGCAAGGTCTCGAAGGACGTACGCAAATTGCGAAATTACGAACAATCGCTTATCTCGGGCTACAAACACTACATTCAAATGCTTCTGGGCTTCACGAAGTCATCGAAAGATAAGTCGAAAACCGATGCGGGTATGAAGAGTGTTGCAATGAATTGTGCGTGCAGCCTTCTCCTCGCTGTGCCGCATTTCAATTTCCGTGCGGAACTGCTGAGGATCATCGCCAATCAACTGGCTAGGAGGCGCATTGATGATGACTTTGTCAAGTGCCGGGATACTCTACAGGAGGTATTTGCCCGGGACGATGATGGAGTAGTCTCCCTAGAAGCCGTCCGCCTTCTTTCGAAGATGATGAAGGCAAGGGATTTCAACGTCCATGGAAGCGTCTTGGATACATTTCTTCACCTCCGACTGCTTCGCGAATTCTCATCAAAGGCCTCAAGGGATAGAGTTGACCGCGATGACGACGAAGAAAATATACTTGGCGGCAAAAAGCCCAAACAGAAGAAGGAATTCCGCACGAAGCGAAACCGCAAGCTCGACAAAGAACGGAGGGCCGTGGAGAAGGACATGAAGCAAGCAGACGCCCTGGTATCGCACGAGGCACGAGACAAGAACCAAGCAGAAACACTGAAGCTCGTCTTTGGCACATACTTCCGCATCCTAAAACTCCGAGTCCCCAACCTTATGGGTCCCGTTCTTGAAGGTCTCGCCAAGTACGCCCACATGATCAACCAGGACTTTTTCGGCGACCTCCTCGAAGCCCTAAAAGAGCTAATCGGCCACGCCGAGGAAGACGACTTGGGCGACGGCGTCGACGATGATGATAACGAGACCGAAGAAACACTCAACACCACAACCCGCGACTCCACTCGGGAATCCCTCCTTTGCACCGTAACCGCCTTCGCCCTCCTCGACGGCCAGGACGCCAGCAAAGCCGCCGCTGCCCTCCACCTCGACCTCAGCTTCTTTATCAAACACCTCTACCGGGCCCTCTACTCCCTCTCCACAAACCCAGATGTCGAATACAACCCCAACGCCTCCAATGCTCTCCGCCTCCCAGACCCATCCTCATCCTCATCCTCACCAAATACCCAGGATAACCGCGGAAGAAAAGTTAACTTCCAAACTCCCATAGTTCTCATCCTCCGCTGCCTCAGCGCCTCCCTCATCTCTCGTGCAAATGGCACCCCCCCGCCCGTCCGCCTAGCAAGCTTCGCAAAACGACTAATGACGGCCTCGCTCCAGGTCCCTGAAAAGTCTGCCCTCGCGACGCTTGCCCTTCTAGACAAGGTTGCCAAGCACCACGCCCGCCGGATCTCTTCTTTATGGTACAGTGAGGAGCGCAAAGGCGACGGCGTGTTTAATCCGTATGCAACGGATTTCGATGCGACGAATGTCTTTGCAGGTACGATTTGGGAAGGGGAGTTGCTCCGGCTCCATTATTGTCCTGCGGTTAGGGAGGCCGTTGGTGGGATCGAGAAGATGATTGTTACCCGGGATTAGTTTAATTTACTTTGTTTAGAGGAGAAAAGGAATTCTGTCATTTACAGCATACTGTATAGTTCTTTTGAATGTCATAGACCATGCATTTTCTTTTAATGGTCTCGGATTAACAACCTTCGAACATTTGGATTCCTGCCAAGAGCAAGGAAACTTCTCGCCCCAAAGAGACAATTTCTGTACAGCGACGACAGCCGAGAAAGAAAATGCCTCTAGGAAAAGAAAAACGGCAAAAACAGACAAAAAGGGTAACACATTGTTGAACTTGTTTGAAAAAAAGGGAAAAAAGAGGAAAACGGAAACTCGTACTAAAACCCCTCCCTGATACCTCCCCGTCGCAACCACCATCCTCCATATTCTTATCCCCATATTCTTATCCATCCATATTGTTAGTTACGGACCGAAAAACGCCAAACACCAGCAGAAGAAGCAAGTGATCGTACCCGAGCAATTTAGATACTCCCACCTACCTCCATCCGCGAGTTCCGCGTCGGCCGTCATGCAGCAACAGAAGTAAAAAAAAAAAAAAACGAAACACCGTGCAACAACAACAAAGACAGTGACGAGACATACCAGAGTAAATGCAAACCAACGTGCAGACGCCAACTCAACCAAACCAAGAACGAAACGCCACCTCCATCAAGTCAAAAGTGGGTTGCAAGTACCAGGTTTAGAAGACATTACCACCTGGATGAACCGACTCCTCCACCATTCCATTGCCATTTCTGTACCACTCGGCACTTTCAAATTGGCCGTGACTGTGACTGTGCCCAAGGTCAGGAAGACCAGTGTGTGGGTGAACGGGATGAGGAGAGAAATACTGCGGCTGTCCGACTTCCTGTCCGTGGAAAGGAAGAGGGGGAGTCGCAGACGGGTGGGGATACTGCATGTTTGACTGGTAGTGTCTCACGCCACGGAAGGACGGAGCGGAAGAGTTAGAGACGGACATTCCAGAGGCATATCTAGGGTTGGGGGTGTCGTAGCCGACGAATGAAGAGGAAGGCGATATGGTTCCAAAGTTGTGGTGAGAGTGCGAGACTTGAAGTGGATGACTGTGCTCCTGAGCCTGACCGTGTTCAGCGCCCTGGAACTGGCGATCGATATACCCAAGACGACGCTCGCGGTCGGCCATGACCTGCTTCTGCTTCTGGTTGCGCAGGGCAGGATGGATCAAACTTGGGCTTTCTTCCCTGCGGATTTGTACCCCCCAGGCGGCGGTAGGGGTCGCATCACTGGACGTGGCGGATGGAGCCGAATTGGCAGGGATGGTCGTCGCGTGTGTTTGCACAGGAGTCGATATTGCGAAGCGATGGCTCTGACTTTCTTGGCTGCTGACAGACTTACCCTCCTTCGTACGACGAGGGGTGCTAAAGAATCTGTTTCCCGATTGATTGTCACCATCACCCTTTCGGCGGAAACCACTCAACATGCCTCCTTTCTTCTTGGGGGTTTTCAAATTCTCACTGCTGAAAACACTGCGGGGTTGACTATCAGACTCACGCTGTGGGGAGGGTGAACTGTTGCTCTCTAGGCCTTTGCTGCCCTCGGCGGCGGGCTGGGGGTTTGCGGTAGGCTTAGGGCTAGAGACACGCAACTTGGCAGCCTTTGGCTTGGGGCTTCCAGAGGATTCCTCCATAAGGTTTTCTCGTTTAGTGGAGATGAGGTCAGCGGCGTGGTCGATTTGGGGCTTTGGGGTACGGAAGGCAGCAGTGGGCGTGGGAACGCCGTCGCTCAGACCCTGTTCGTTGGGTTCCTTGTCTGTGGTTGCTTCAGCTTGTCTTATAGGGGCAGGTTTGCTTCTCTGATTCTGTTCCGCCTCTGGCTTCCTGTTGTCAGCGGCTCTGCTAGAGGCCAGGCCGTCGTCCCGTTTCATTTGCATTGGCCTCGACTTTTTCTTGCTCTGAGGCTGGAATCGCTTTTCACCGTCTCTGGTGGGCTTGAACCCTCCGTGAGCTCCTGAGTGGGGTGTCTCCGATTTCCAGTCCTGTGCTTGGGCCTGGGAACTCGCAACGCCAGCATTAGACAGTATCAGTTCGCTGAGCTCATTTTTCAGCTTGGATACCTCCTGCTGAACGAAAACCTTCATCCTTTCCTCCACCATGAGTGTTTCCTGCTGAGCCATGCTTATCTGAATCCGGGCATCCATCAAGAGTCGTGGTAGCTCCTTGATACTCTCTCCCTGGGTCACGGCGCGGGAATTGATCACTCGAGTAAGGTCAAACATATTATCGACCTGTTTCAGGACCTGGTCGGTCGACCAGTTACTGTTGTTCTCACTGGTTCTGGTCAGCTTGTTAACAGCCGTGTTAACGTGGTAATGAAGGGAATCCACATGTGAAGCGAGCTGCTGCTCCAAGGTCATCGTGTTCTGGTAGCCTGGGTGCGGAGGAGGGGGAGCGTACCCGCCATGACTAGTCACGCCGGTAAAATACTGTCCTTCATCGACAGCGATATTGCTCTGTTTATTTCTCACTTCGTTTCGAGCTCGGGACTTGTTAGGCAGAAGAGGGGGGAGTGGTGGTTCTCGTGGATCCATGAAGAGCTGGTCCTCAGCCTGTTGCTTGAGAGCCCTCTCTTTGTAATCGGAGGAGGAGACGATGAAAGGGTGCTTTGCTGCCTGGGCGATCTTCTCCTGCAGTGACGACACCGAAATTTTCGCATCCAATGTCTTCGGTGTGTCGTATATCGACGGCGAGTATGTTGCGGCGTCGACGAACGGAGGAGGAGGTGGAGTCTGGGGCATGTGAGGTACCGCGAACTGGTTGTTTTCCGCTTTCATGCTGGGTACTCGATCCTGTACCTGGACAAATTCCCTCTGGCCAGTGTTATTGTATTCACCGGTGCGAGGGAGAGGAGACGAGCCATCACGCAGCAAAGTTTCCAAACGTGCGTTCTTCGTGCCCTGGCCGGCGTCAGCACTGTGCACAACACTATGCTTGATCTTTGCTTCAGTCTCCCCATCAAGACTGCCCTTGGTTGGAGTCAGCATAGAGGGGCATGATATGATGCTATCCTCCGACAGTTTACCCAGGCTGTCAGAGATAGGGAACTCGGAAGTGCGAGGTGGAGCAGAATTCGGATGCATATCGCCCTTTTTCGGTTTGGGCATATATAACCTTACTTCATTGAAGTTATGCGTAGGCTTGGGCCGACCGTCGCCATCAGAAGAAGGGCGCTTGGTCTCGTTACCCGATCCACCACCCAACTTAGGCATGCTGCTCAAGGAAGGAATCTCTTTCCGAAACTCTTTCCCAATATCCTTGAGACTGAATTTAGACCTCAGTGTGGCCACCTTCGATTTCTTCTTCTCGGAGGCTTCAGACTTGGAGTTGCGTCCAGTCGGCAAGGAGGACTCAGTCGTGGACCTTTTCTTCGTGATGTTACTCAACATAGTTGGGTCGGTGATAGGGGCCGATATGTCTTCTGGACGGACGCGACGACGTGGTTTGGGCATCGGAAGAGCCAGCTCAGCGTCGTAGTCTAATCCTGAGAAGTTGCGGGCTGAGGTTGGTTTAGGAGTGGGCTCTTGGGTCGAGTTAGCCGTATTTATATCACTCGGTCTATTTGCTCGGTGGGGAATGTGCAAGAGAAAGGGTAGTGAATACTTGCCTCTGTCGAGGCCAGCTTGTCGCTGTTCTTGCTTTCTGGCCTTCATCTGGGCCCAGGCGTTGCCCTCCACTGGAGACATTGTGGCAAGCAACAGACTCCCGACTCACAAGTTCGTGTGTTATTTGCTAGTGCTGTCAACAAAATGGAAAGGTGGATTTAGATTGCTGTGTTGGGAAGGGGGTAGTGAATGGTACTGAATGGCTATCGTACTTGGGCTACCTTCAAAGGTCGTGAATTCACACACCACAGTTTGTGGAACTGGTGAAAAGATCAATGTGTTTAGCGAGAGAGTGAAATAAAAACAAAAGGCGCAGAAAGAGATTTCCAAATGAGCTGTTGCTAGGATATAGCGCTTGTTGATGCGCGGATTAAGAGTGTGAATGAAAATGCACGCATTTCTTCCCACTGTAGGCAGACCAAGTGGTGGAGAAAGAGCTCTGACTCGAAGAGACCTTTAGGAATGACATCGGATAAGATCATATCGTCGTAAGCTTCTGGGAAGGAACTTCCGTGACCATTCAACAAGTAGAAGAAGATATCATGGTTGGATCGGAGATGTTGACCGTGAAGCTTGTCAAGTGGTTGGGTAAGCACGCGAGACGACAGTCTACGCATTTGTAGGAAGGGGGAAGAACAAGGTCAAATAATCATCTTCATTATCATCAGCTATCATAAACATCAAGTCATTGCATACTCGCGCAGGCCAGCAAGTCAAGTCAGCCGGACAAGTGATGCACGGACACGCCATTTTGAGAGTGGAATATTGGCTGAGCAGGGTAATTAATTAAGCATCCGGAATATTCATCCTTCATTATCAAATACAGAGGAATCACGTCGAATCAAACGAGTGGCACAAACATGTAGTTTGGGGGATCAGGCGTTTCCTGGGGTATATAAGGCCTGCCAGAGGAAGGCTAGGAACGGGGCAGCAACAACGATCATCAAGAACAGGTCCCTGAATCTCATTAGCCCACGCAAGATAAAGCATAGCAAAAGTCAAATCATTTCTTCTCGACTCGACATTGAATGCGAAACATCTTTTTTTTTTTAATTTTTAATTAGTTTGCCCTGTCGCGGCGGCGGAAGGGTGCAAAAAAGGAACCAAAGAAATTGACAAACACGGCACGCAGAATACTCCTCAACCAGCTGTCGTTCTTGTGATTAAGAGAAACAGCAGTGACTGACCGGTTCTGACTTGGGGATCGAGAATCAACTCCCTCGCTGGCTGCCGCATTGTCCGCGGTGCCTTCCGTGGTTGAGACCGGTTGAAGCGTAGCGGATGGGCCACTCTCTGGGGCAGTGGATGTCTCGTTTTCTTGGTCCGCATTCTTGACTTCCTTGGGGGCACTTTCTGCAGAAGCAGGCAGTTGCTCTTTGGATGGTAGTTGCAACTTCTTTAAAAGAGCCTCACCATCGCCAGCAAGCGAAGCCAGGGCAGGGTCGGCTTCAGGCTCCGGTGTTGGTGTTGGTGGCACCACCTTCGATGTCCTAGCTGGTACCTCGTTGGCAGAGGGCTGGGGTTGTGAAGGGACGGTGGGAGTGTTCTTGTCGGTTTCCGCCTGGCTTGTCTTCACGTTGCTCTCTTCTACTGGGGTAGCTGTAGGTTCTGCTCCCTTATGCGCAACGGCGGCTGCTCCGGCAGTAACCGCACCTGCAACAACGACTGCAGCGCCCCCAGCGATGATTGTAGGGGTCAAAAAGCTGTCCTTTCCCTTTGACTCTTCCTCATCCTTGGCCACTTGGGGGGCTTCCTGGGTTGTTTGTTCAGCAGCAGCAGGAGCCTCCGGGGTTTCCGCAGGTTCGGCGACTTCTTTTTCGGGTACCACACTATCGGAGGGCTGAGCCTCTACCTCTTTCTCCTCGACCTTGGAGTCAGTGGTTACTTCCGCATCTATTGTTGTGGGGTCCTTGGCGACGGCAGGTTCAGGAGCGATGATGGGCTCTTCCTTTGGCGCTTGTGTCGTCTCCTCTAGAGCTTGCTCCGATGTCTCGGGTTGGGTCTCTAGTGCGCGTGATTCGTCGATTTTTTGCTCCGCAGGCTGGGTTTCAGCAACTTCTGCGGCAGGTGTTTCGTTCAAGGGGAGGGATTTTGCAGCAGGATCCGAAGGGGCAGCTACCTCTTCACTAGTATCCTGAGAAACCGAGGTTGGAGTACCCTCATCAGCAGGGGCTTCCGTGGTCGGTTTCTCGACCACTGGATCTTCAACTACTACCTTCTCGGTCACTTCCTCAGCGGGCTCGGTAGTCTCGTCTTTGATGGGAGAGGTTTCTGCTTCTGTGACTGCCGGTGTTTCTTCCTTCGCAGTAACTGTTTCCGTAGCAACGGGTTCTGCAATAGGCTCTGCAACGGGCTCTGCAACGGGCTCTGCAGTAGGCTCTGCAATAGGCTCTGCAATAGGCTCTGCAATAGGCTCTGCAATAGGCTCTGCAATAGGCTCTGCAATAGGCTCTGCAATAGGCTCTGCAATAGGCTCTGCAATAGGCTCTGCAATAGGCTCTGCAATAGGCTC
>JAPDEH010000089.1:0-113246 GCA_027569075.1 Aspergillus asperescens | reverse complement strand
CCATCCCATATGTATGTTAGCTGTTCTTAGATAGGAGTGAAATCCTGTTGCCCAGAGGCAACAGGTAGAGCGTGCATAGTCTTAGACTGAAAAACGCTCTCTAATATGGAAGAATAATAATAATAATGTATCTAAGAAAGGAGTGAAATCCTGCTGCCTAGAGGTGGCAGGTAGAGCATGCATAGTCTTTGACTGAAAAATGCTCTCTAATATGGAAGAATAAATAAATAAATAAATATAAAATAGGCCCCCTTAAGCACAGGTTAGTGCAATAGTCTATATTTCTACCTGGATAGAAGAGGCTGGCAATCTCTCCCCTCTATAAGTAGCCAAAACAGGCTCTGCCTACAGAAGACCAGGCCAGGGTAATACCAGGCGCTTCTCCCACTCTTTTTCAAACCAATAAGTGTCCAGTTTTGTTATTTCAAGCATGCATTTTTAGCTTAGGTAACATGTCCAGTTGCCCCTCGGGAGGCCGCGAGTCACTCGCCACGTGACCGCCAAGCAACGTTAAATAATTAATAATAATAATAATAACAATACACTTGCTTTCCATCTTTCGACAAAACAACACCCACTATATTGAATCATGCCTTCTCCAATCGAAGAAGATTACTCAGACCGCAGACACGGGCGGTCATCCGGCTCTCGAAATCCTGACCGTGACCGGCCGCGACACCGTCACGACGATTACGATAGCAGCTCACGCAGACACGGCCATCGAAGTTCGCGAAAAGACAGTCCCAAACGTTCGTCGCGCAGTCCATCCAGCCGTACAATCCACCGAAGAGAGTACGAACGGCGCCACCCAGAGCGAGCAGAAGACTCAGCCGACGATCGACGAAGACGCCGACACCGTTCTCCAGAGGAACGTTCGCACCGAAGACATCGCGATCGTGACAGCGAGAGACCTTCACGGAGACATCGGAGCTCCTCTCGGTCACGGTCACCCGACAGACGATCCGGAACGACCCCATCTTCGCGCGCGCCGGCACGCTCAAAAGCCCCGCTTCCCTCCCAGCAAGCTGCGTACAAAACCGAAGCCTCGGGTGACAGCGAGGCCTCGCCGCCTGAGAAAGAAATGCCGAATTTTGGAAACACAGGCCGTCTAGCCGCGGAAAGTAATACAGTCAACGTTAACGGGGACGCCGTCGTGCTCAAATACCATGAACCTGCGGAAGCGCGCAAGCCGCCCGCGAAGGAATCCTGGCGTCTCTACGTCTTCAAAGGCAAGGATTTGCTCGAAATGGTGGAACTGAATGAGCGGAGCTGCTGGCTTATTGGGCGCGAGCGGCTAGTCGTAGACTTTCCGCTCGATCACCCGAGTTGTTCGAAGCAGCATGCGGCTATCCAGTTCCGGTTTGTTGAGAAGAAGAACGAGTTTGGAGACCGCATTGGCAAGGTGAAACCGTACGCGATTGATTTGGAGAGCGCCAACGGCTCAATGGTAAACGGGGACTCGATACCTAGTGGACGGTACATCGAATTGCGGGACAAAGATATACTTCAATTTGGCAACAGTTCTCGCGAATATGTTCTTATGCTCACACAGCCTGACTAGTCTGTCAATTGCAACTATAATATGAGAGACCTTATGAAGATAACGGCAAAAAAAAAAAAAAAAGAAAAAAAAAAAGACTGCTACTGAGGCTATAAACAGCCTTATTTCAATCCGAAATTCCCATCAGCAAGCTGAGTGGCGATTGTGCAACTTGTCCACTTTGTCTTAGTGCTGACAAAACCTACAAGAGGCTCATCAGCATAATTACGAGTGTGATCGTTAGCCTCAGAACTCATCCCACCTTGACTCCGCACCCAAGACCCTACCGATATACAAGGGATGGACAAACAAAACCCCCATTGCGATGTTTTCGCCGGTGGAAAGTCATGTTGGCAAGAAGCCTCCGAGTGGACGCGAAAGTTTGAGAGATATATATTGAGCAGAGACGGAAGTATCAAGACACTAATCTCAAAAAGACCGATTTTAGGACGCAGGTCGTCAATCTCTATGCCAATATTTTGGTGTATCTGGTAGCAATCACATCGCACAGCAAGCGACACACCATATGTGAGTTTACTCTGGTTTGACCAGCTTCCCATGCATCTATCTCTGACCTATTCCAGTGCAGTTTGTCAGAGCAGTTCCGAAGCTCGATGGCTGGAGCGAACTCTTGCAAGACATTCTGACAGTGGATGCAGAGTGCAGAAAGTTTACTCAGATCTTTGATTCTGAAGGTGTCTTTAACAATTTCTCATGCCAGCTTGAAGAAGTATTCACTTACAACTTTCAATAGAGCAGATGACTCAACACTATGAGCTGAAGGACATTCTGGAAGAACAGGATCAACAGATGGAAAATGAATCTCGCCGATTGGGCCTGGTCTATGGGCAGAGCCGAGCACTCATCAACCGTGCTGAGCAACACGGTACCTACATAGAAGACATATAAAACCATGCGCGGGCAACTAATAATTGCAACAGAGAATACGGAAATCCTTGATTGGATCTCAACCATGCCTCCCAACGACGATCATACGCGAACTCTAGAGCATGGAAAGCTAAACAGCGAGTACGCAAACTCAGGGCAGTGGCTCTTTTGCCGGCCAGAATTCCAGTCGTGGAGCAAAGCCGACAATGACAGCATGTCAGTATTCTGGTTACGCGGACCAGTTGGCACAGGCAAGAGTTCTGTAGTGTAAGCCAACCTCTACTCACTCACTCTACTTCATCCAAGGTGAGAAATTAACAAAGTATTATTTTTAAAGCTGTCTTATTATTGAAAATTTCTTGAAACAACCAACACCTCTTTGCAAAGACAAAGAAGCCAATCCAGTCGCATGCTTCTACTGTTCGAAGAAGTAAGGGACGCATTAATGATGGGTGGACGCCGTTACATCTAGCGACATGCAATCAGCTTGAAGAAATCGTCAGATTCTTGTTAGCTAACGGAGCCAATCCCAACGACAACGACAGAGACGGCAGTGGCTCAACAGCTCTGCACATCATAGATATGATTATGAATACTACGATCGAACAGCTGCTTCTCGAGCATGGTGCAGAAGCAGATATAAAGGACGACGATGGCTCAACAGCACTGCAGGAAGCAGCAACGCATGGGAGTGAGAAGATAGTGAAGCTCATTTTGAAGCACCAGGGTTTAGAACCTGATGCTGCTGAACGGTGGCTTCGACAAGCGCAATTCTACAATGCAGTTCGTGAGGGAGACGAGGCTGCTGTTCGACTGCTGCTAGAAAGGGGAGTCGATATGACAGTGAGAAGTGTTCGGGGAGAATATCCACTCCATTGGGTTACGGACTATGGGCACCAGGGGGTTGTATCTCTGCTTCTGCAGAAAGGAGCAGATATCGATGCAAAGGATAAATTTGGCTCAACAGCACTACTCTTGGCCTGCCAGAGGCGAAATGAGGAAATGGTGCATTTTGTACTGGATAATGGAGCAGACATCGGTTTTCGACAGGAGCAAGAAAAAGAGACTGCACTCTCCTGGGTCACTGCCATGTGGGAGCTGCAGCTGGTCGAGTTGCTGAAGCGGGGGGCAAATCCACGCTTTGTGGATGTGGATTCGCTGGAGCCAAAGACTTACCGTGCTTCCCTCGAATACTTTGAAAAGGCATTAGAGATAGTTCGTTCTCACTGTCTTTGATGGAAATCTAAAGGTCCTTAAAATGACGCTGAGAATAATGACTACCAAGGCTATAAATGGCCACATTTTTATCTATGATTCTTAGCTTCTATCTGCTGCCTAAGTATTCTATTGTCTTGTTTTTTTTGTTCCAGGATCACAAGTGATTGGAGGATAATATGCATGATTTACTGGTACCTACAGTCCCAGGTTGGCGTCGGGCTTATCATCAAATCAGGGCATGTGGCATTGGTTAGGCGCTGAGACCGGCATATGCACCCTGCTGTGCCACATGCAGCCCCTCGGGACCCTTGATTTTTAATTTGTCCGCAATAAATTCCTAGTTATGCTGGCAGGGAACAGCGCAGGGGGTCCATGTTCACTGTTAGGTCTGTGTGTTGCGCTCCAATAGGGATTGATGGGAGTTATTGGTTCGTTTTGGGCTGTTGTACTTGATACCTAGTTAGCAACGGAGTATCCGTTACTACAAGACCACAAAGATGGCGCGCCGGTGGTCCGACCCAGCGCCCTGGGACAATGGAGCCAGTAGTGATTTGGAATTAACCGAACTTCTCTCTCTACCGGCGCTTAAACGATCGACTATCTCTTTATCATCAAAGAAAATAGGCAGAAGAAATACTTTACGTCCAAGCCAAGACATGAACCATCATACAAAGCCTAGTTAACTAGCCACGTTCGTCCACCATTCCATTCTACCGAACAAATCATGCACTACCACAATATCCACAGATAGATTGAGCGCGAGGGGGTGGATTCCCTTCACTCACTCATCGCCAACACTACTCCTCCTCCTCCTGATGATGATGGAGGTAGTGGCATCGGTAGTGACGATGAAGAGTACGAACTAGCCCGGACTAGTAATGGCGGCGTGCTCTGGGCCAATTTGCCCTTCCTTGTGGATGACATGATGAGTTTATGGCTGGAGAACTGGAGAACTGGAGAACTGGACAACTGTAACGCCAGACCAACGTGCTAATGTAGCACGACCACAACCCCACCGCCAGATATCGTGAGGCAACTATACCCTAGGGTGAGTCCCTCTAGTTTAGCTCGCATTCATATACTTCTAGTAGTATAATTGCAGTGCTAATAGTATAGTGTTACGTTACTCGTCTTGGAGTGTCTAAAAAGGAATAGAAACAATAGCGCAGAGGGTTAATACAGTTAACTTTATATCAATTTCCAAAGTGGACTGTTTCGTCGCAATAAAATAGACTTCCCTACACAATGGTGAATGGTATATTTGTTATACAAAGGCAACTCAACTCATGACTTCAAGTCCCCCGCAACCTCTTTAGCCTTCCCCTTCGCCTCACCAGCAACCTCCTGCGCCTTGCCCTTCCCTTTACCCGCCAACTCCTCCGCTTCCCCCTTCAACTCGCCTGTCTTTTCCTGCGCTTTACCACTGCCAGCGCCCACAGTCTCCTTAAGCTTGTTCGCGGCAGCCTCTGTACTCAATGGATATCCATTAGCACACTCCGCCAACTAAGAGATCGAGAATTGAGGATCGAGGAAGGAAGGGGGAGGGAAACATACCACCAGTCTCAATACCCTTCACAACCGCATCAGAAACCTTCTTATCGGCCTTCTTCAGGGTCGATTTTGTAGCTTCCACGGGGCCGCTCTCGCGCTTGGTTGTTGACGAGACAAAGAATCTTTGGCTGGGGACTGTGATGCCCAGTCTGGCCGCTGGGGTTGCGGTGCGGGCGGTGGTGGTTGTGAGGCGGGTGAGGAATGACATGGTTGTATAAACATAAACAAGTTGATTAAGAAGTAGTTGGTTAGAGATATCTTTAATAGAGTAAGGAGTCAGGTTCTTACCTCGCTATATATTCTGTATGGATGGCTATGCTTGATGTCAGAGTGACGTCGGTCAAAACCAGGTTTCCCAGCCCTACCTCTCACCTCTCACCATGGCTTGGTTACATGTACCCTTCTAGAACCCGGAATTGATTTCACAATGTCAGCATTAAGTAGTATTAGCAGCCATGCATATCCTATAAATACATAAAATCATGTATTGAGAAAATGTAGAAACCCAAACTAAAAACCCGACAACTGAACTCCTGAACTATGTAAGCCACGATAAGCACCTAATTACTATTTTAGCTTCCACTGCAATCACCATACAATTGCTATGCAATGCAATGCAACATATGCCTGTGGGTATCAATGTATGCATACTCCGTACTGCCCAGTAAGTATGCAAAAATTATGCATGTAATCCAATACCTCGGATAACTAACTTATGCAACAAACCTTACCTAACTTATGCCCCATGCATATCTATCCTGTCTTTCCTTCTTTGGTATCCATTTTGTTTTGTCCCATTTTTGTTCCTTTTTTTTCTTTTTTTTTGGTTCCTCGATTGCCTACCGGTACTCACTGCGATGTAGTGTGGTATGTATGGTAGGATGTGGTAGTGTCAAAAGTCCAGCCCTAAACCAGGAGGATACAGTTGTGAGGGCGTACTCCCACTCCGAACCCGACCTTGAACCCCACCGCCGGTTACTAAGAAATCCTGCGGATAGGAAGGTTCGGTGGAGAACAGTGGCCCAGAGCGATTATTAAGGCCATACAGCTGATACTGCGACTGTGTCTGGAGCTGAAGCTGCCTCTGACGAGCGGTTTGGAGATCGACTATGTGTGCACCGAAGTGGAGGGTTGGTGGTGGTTGTGCTGCGTGGGTATTATTATTATTGTTGTTGTTGTTGTTGTTGTTATTCCAGATACGGTCTGGGTTTGCAGCGGATGGGTTTGGTGGCCGCGGGTTGTAGTGTCCTTGCACTACGGCGGCGTAGGTAGTATCGGATAGGTGTGGATATTGTGGCTGCGTGGTAGTGTTCATTTCCACGTCTGAAACCCAGCTTCCAGTTCCGGAGAGGGCATGTTGCTGTGAATGTGGCAGGAATTGGTATTGTGCGCCTATTCCTCCTGGTCCAGAGGCTGAGATCATGTTTGATGGGAGTGGTGAGAGGCGTGCGGGATATCGAATGGAGGCCGGTTCAGTGGACCAGGAATGGTGAGACTGGCATGAGGGGTCGCGGGACATGAGTTCCGGCGCTGGGTCAGAGGGCGGCGGGGATGCTCCAGGCATTATCGCGGAAGGGTGGGGGGTTATGCTGAGGTTTGTTGAGGACTTGCTGCTGAAGGCTAGGGCAGCGGTGCCTTGCAGGCGGCGACGGGAGATATTGACTTCAATATTCCTTTCGTATGGAATGCCGAGAATTGGGGTACTTGCGGATAGGTCTGCTGGGAAGACTCTTCTGCTACCGACGGGGTCGCCGGGGTATTGGGAGCTCAGATCTAGGGCGTTCAGTTGCTGCAGGAGTCCGTAGTCAGGCTCGCTATACGTAGAGTGGCTCATCGGGTCTAGCTTAAAGTCTGTAGAGATTGTCGAGAATGCCGGATTGCTTGACAGTGATTCGTCCGAGGCCCGGCTATGTAGCATCGAGAAAACTGGACGTTGTCGACCGCCTGGGGAAGAGGAAGACCGCTGATTCTTTGACGAGGTTATGGACTCTTTAGCGAGTTTCGACGCAATGTACGCGTAGCTAAGGGGGGTATTTTCTTTCTTCCCTTGTAGTGATGATTTCCGAGCAATGCTATGTTCACTCGACTGCGTTGGACTTGCTTGCTTGACAGCCGATAGCGCTTCAGACGCTGTTCGATGAGGACTGAGCTCGCTTAGGGCTCCGCCGCCTGATACACTCCTCCATTGCGCAGGCGTCCTTTCAAGAACCGGAGCCGCGGGTTTGGAATTGCCAATTCCATGAGGGAAGGTATTCTTCCGCTTTGGTTTCCGTACCAGCTTTGGCTGCCTCGGCTTTGGGGGCGGTTTGGTCCTTGACGGATTTTCGACCACATGCCATCCCTCGTCGTCGGCCTGTGGAGGACTAGAAGGCTGCGATGACTTTGGTCGCTCAGTCGTCTGGCTAACTTGCGACGTTGCCGGAGACCTAGCCCGTGTAGATTCATCGTCAGTCAAATACCCGTCTCTCAGGAGCCCGTCGTCTTTCAGAAAATCGTCTTTTCCACGGCTAGGGTTTCTGAAAATATGAGGAATGATAGGGCCTAGATTGACTTGCTGAGGGGACACCCGTGCCTCTTGAGGTGATTCTGACCTCAGAGGTACCAGGTCGCTGAAATCTAGAGTCAGTTGACGGGATGGCCCGTCAGAGGCTGTTGAGTCTGGGAAAGACGAAGAACTACTCGACCGGTCGAAGACAGAGCGATACTTGCGGATAGATTCCTGCGAAGAGCTCGGTGATATTCGGACAATCTCGCTGCGGATAGTTTTCAGCGCCTCCTTCAACTGCTTCAGAGCGTCATTGACTATGCCATGAGCAGTCCTCTTGGGGAAATTCTTCATCAATTGCGACGCGTGAGTTTCGTATTCGCGATAGTCCTTAACTGACCCGCAGTCATCGACACGGTCCATGCGGCACTTCGCGTTTTCGAATGACGTGCAGAAGACGTGAGTAGCGACAACGAGCCATGAGTCGTAGTATCCGGTGTTTTGTCCATGGTGGGAACCTGCCTTGGCTCTGAGTTCTTTGTCCATGATCTTGAGCTCGTCGCGGCAAAAGCCTTGGACTACACTGTGGATCTTGACGACGTCGGAGACACCGGAGTTTTGGTATGCAGTAAAGAAGCCTTCTTGGCTGCTCTCGGTTTGGGATTCTGACAAGTCAGGAATAACCGCTTTCAAGTCTACTACATATCTCTCGGAAAGTGGCGATGTAGGTGTCTGTAGTAGCGGATACTTGTCCGAAGTCCTTTCAATAAGGCCGTAGCGAATCAAAACCCCCAGGGTGGTGTCAAGATCGCCGTGTTCGCCGGGCCTACTGCTGGTGAAGACTTCGATATTCCAGGCTTCCAGGAAAGACTTCCCCATTGTTATCAGCCCAACCGGGACATGATGACCCAAGAACGATAAAAGGTTGATGAGATTGAGTGCCTCGAAATGTTCCTCTCGAAATAGGTCGTGCATAATACTCAGAAACGGCTCAGCAAGCTTCTCGTCCGTAAAGTGTGAGTTGATATGATACTTCTCAATCGGCTTGTCTGTCGCACTCAGCCGGTGACTGATGGCATGTATAGCCAACGGAAGACATTCGTAGTGAGTCACCACTTCCGTTGCCTTTCGGGCTTGCTCCTTGGTCGGTCTCTTGATTCCAAGATCCTTGAAGAGAAGCTTGCAAGCATCTTCGACTTGAAGCGGAGACACTAGAAGGCAGTATGGCTCGTACAAGCGTTGTTTCTTTCGTAAAGTCTTGTCTACCGAGGTATAGATAATAGCGCATCGCTCTTTGAACGGGAGGAACTGCTTAAAGTCATTGATATCCTCATCGTGTCCAAAGCTTACTCCATCGAAAACAATGAGCCATTCCTGTCGAGACTGCAGCCAGTGGCGAACGACCTCGACATACCTACTAGATGACTTGGTGTCGGGACTCTGAAACTCTTGACCGTCAGTCAAAGTCGCAGCTTGAGCAATATCCCAAAAACACTTGAATGTGGACTGGCGACTCTTCGCATCGACCCAAAATATACCGCCGGGGTAATCGTCGCGATGAGTCCAGACATATTGCCGTGCAAGATGCGATTTGCCGGATCCTGGAACACCAGCTATAAGAACTGCCATCAGATTCTCTGCCCGCTTCTTTGCTTTGAAAAGCCTTGTGTGTAGAATTTCGAGCTCCTTCTCCATGCCGAAGAACGTGGCATTGCGATGGAATCCAGGAGGCACCACCAACAGCGGCTGTCTCTGAAAGGAGCGGGACAAGGACAAATCCGGGCTATTCTCCACGGATGGCGGAAGGGACGTTTTGTCTGTGGATGATATATACGATTGTACAGGAGGGTTAACTAAGAGGAACAAAAGTCAGCATAAAATATGCTAAACATTGACGTTAGGGTACAGGTAAAGCGCAAAGCGTAAAAGCATTCTCATAAGACAAAAGAAACAAGAAACAAGAAAAAAGACGGCCACAGCCACATAGGGACAGCTCGACCCCATCAGAAGGTGCAGCTGAAACCTATATTGATGTGGACGGTGTGGATTCACAAAGAAAGGTAGGAATGACTGACTCAACAAACAACACGAACATAAATCATCGAGAGTGGTTAAGGGTAAACGCAGATTCAACATCCAGGGGTTCCTCGATTTCATGCTCCCTCATAGTGATAGAACGCGCAGTGCCTGAAGACTGGAGAGTCGTACCCGAAGAAGAAACCTCGTCCAAGCGATTCCCACCAAGAGACCTATCCGCACTCTGACGATCCGGGTTGCTCGTGGAAGGTGGTATGTCTCCGAAGATTTCCCTCGCCTTCTGAGTCCTAATGATCATTCGAGTTCTCTCCTCCTCGTTCCACCTCTCCTGGATTGTAGCAGGTGCATCGCGAGAGTATCGTAAAAGGGCCACTGCAACGGCCTCGTAGCCAGGTGAGGTCTCGTCATCGAACTTGCACATATGGCTATGGTCCGCCTCGATACCCATCCTCTCAACACCATCTGCATAAGGCGCCGCGGAGCTCTCGTCCACAATCAGCTCCCGGGTTCCCTTGAAGTCAGTAGGCAGTGTTTCATGAAAGAAATAGATATGGAACCTGGGCAGCATGTCCGTAAAGAGGCTGTTGATATTTTGCAGAGTCTCGTTGTTCGTTCTGAGAGCCTTGATGAGTTGAGGGGAAGAGTCCATGAATTTCCTGGGTAACACGGCCGAACAGATATTCTGTAAGAGCAAGCCCCATTTTGCAACTTCAGACCCATTATGCGGAGTTCCGAGAAATAGTATGCCATAAGTTGAAACGTAGATTGAGCGGAGATGTTCGACCTTTTCGTTCGTAAGGCTTCGAGAGTAGATCAAGGCGCGTTTCACGACTAAACCACCGAGCGAGTGGCACACAAAGATGATAGGCCGTTCAGTACAATTCTTGATCTAGACGCAGACGCTTGTTAGAGAGTTTCGTAGAGAAAGACAGCAGACAGCACGACCAGTGTAAGCGTAACGACGGATGCATATGGCGGTGTAGAGGAAATGGAAGTAGAGGGAGACGCGATGGTATGAGAGAGATATTGCGGTATGCGGGGGAAAGGGTAGAGCGGGTGGAGGAAGCAGAGAGAAAACATACCGTGCGATTCGCAGCAAGCGACGCCGCAAGTGTCTCAGAATGATTCAAAATGCGATCCTTGGATGCGCCATCCGTAAACGAAGTCACATTTGCGTTGTATCCGTAAGTTAGAATCCTCACTCGAGTCTGGCTCAGAACTTGAGGCAGGAGTTCGACGGGCCAGAAAGTGGAAGTTTGGGAGGAGGTCCAGGTGCGATGCGGATGGCCGTTCAGCCCATGGACAAAAACAATATCGACGAGAGGGTCAGGCGACTCGTAGACCTGGTTGAGGCCGAACTGCCTGATGCGCGATGCAAGATCCATCGGAGAGCTGAAGTTAGGCAGAGGCCTGGAGAGGTGGCGATTGAGGAGCGCTCATGGGTGGGCGAGAAGTTGAGGGGGACAGCGAGCGAAAGGAGGAGTTTGGTTAGTTGGGAAGTACAGTACCTCAGCTGGGGTATGCAGGCTGCTTATATGGGGAGCAGTCTGCACCGTGGACTCTGCAGAGACAGTACAGGAGAGCTGAGGAGATGCAGTTAGTTCCCCGCAGATCGGCGGGCAGAGCACTGGCAGGCTGTGTGGAAGTACTATTGTCAAGTGCATTATTGTTGTTCTGAGGCTCTTGTATGAAGGATTTATTTATTGCCACAATTGTTTAGTGAGAGCTAGCAGCGTGTGAGAGGGCAGCATGACCTGAGTGGTCACTGGTCACTGCCCCTTTCCATGATATCACAGCCAGGACGCCATCAGGGCGCCATCCAGTCGCATTGCATTGAGCTCCTGACTGTGTGTAATGAGAATCAGCAGATGTCTATTTATTTCCCCTCCAGCCCAGGCGCGGGGCCCCATCAGCCCCGTGGCTGGGATATCTTTATCATCTCCGGAACCAACTCCAGGGGGGATCTCCGGGCGGGATTACATGCAGCCTGTCTGCAGGCAGCGGGAATACCATCACAGTGCCACGCAACCTGTGATCTTACCTAAGAAAGTGATGCATAGTTAGTTATACCTCCTAACAAATCATCTTCAACCGTGGAACGGGGCGTTCGCGCCCTGGATCGGACCGGGCAATCTTCTTCAGGGCTTTATCCCTTGCTAGGCACCAATCACTATCAAAATCCCCATTTTACCTAAATATTGCTCTGGTCGGTCTGAGCCTCCGTCACTATGTTGAGCCTTTAGGTAAACTCAGGAGCAAGTTACCTTACTTACCTCTTTCCCCTTTCGCTCTATGACTCAAGGGCTACACGGCGTGGTTTGAGTCACAGTGGACAATAAGCACCATCTCAGAAGCACTACATTTCTATCCCCGGGGACTATAATTAGATAAGTACACCATGGACGAAAAGAATGGACGATACTAACAATGAACTCGAAGGGTATCAAAAAGACTAGTCCCATTTCTCAATCTTAGACATGACTGCCTAGCCCTAGGTTGAAAATAGCTCTGCATGCGTTCTAGAACTCACAAACGTACCACTCGCGCCCATTGTACGAAACCACAGGGCCACGGTCCTTGAACTGCACGAAGTCTCGTATAAAATACGCTGGAGGGCCAAAGTGGGTCCGTTTGTAGCGACGAATATTGGGCCGTGGGTGAAGTGTAAAGCGGTTTCCTTCCTGAATCACAAAACATTGATTAAGAGAAGGAGGATTCTCGCGCGGATAGCTTTCTCGAAGCAAATCTGTTGCTTTGGCCAAAATATTTTCATCAGTAGTTGGTGTGACAACATTGCCCATGAGGCCGGAATTATTTTCATAAGAACAGGAGAGTCCAGCCAGAGTAAATGGTTCTATTATTGAAAACCCCTTGGCAAATCGTCCACGAGACTTGGGAACATGTAAACACAGCGCGACATCCGTCGATAAGGGCGAAACTGGGATGGCCCTCTCACTTTGGTAGGAGAGCTTTTGCATAATAACGAATGATGCGGTCCATCCAGGGCCTTCCAACCGATGAGTACTATTGAATGGCGTCAAATTAACAACAATACAGCTGGTGACTGGATCAGCATGAAAATCGAAAGTCCAGCTGTGGGAATAGGTAACGTTGTAAATAGTTTCCCCAGTTTCACCATCGATGACCCGTATCCTGCTGCTATGCGAATCAAAATGGTATCCGGATATAGCGATTAGCTCCTTCCCATCAGTTGCTGGAAATAACCGGGCAGCTTGCCCCCACCTGAAATGAAAATATTGGGCGTCATAATCGGTAGTCGGAGGTTGAACATATTTAGGTGAACAGTAGAGGAGCTTGTCCGTTCGAAAGTCATATGCGGACATGGTGTATCCATCTTCGACCTGCTCCACACAATAAACCGACCTTTTTCCAATAAACAGTGGGATAGATTGCCCTGGTCCGTATGGGAATTCAAAATCCTGGCTCCAAAAAGACCTTTGCTGAATTGGGCAATACACAACGTGCCTAAAATGATTAAGCAATTTTTCATCTATAGATGAAAGGAATAAGGGAAAAGTTACCTTCTATGAAATTTCAAGTCAGGCCTTGATGCAAGATGCAGAATAAAGACTCCATCCTCATTGATACCCAGTCCATTGACTTTAGAGCGTGGGGGGAACTTGCCAGAGCGCATCACCATCGACCGAGTAGTATATCCTTTTGCTGTCTGGGAAAAGCATTGCCAGAATACGTAATAGCTGGTAGGTAGGGGCTCAAAATAACCTTCGGGGTTTGTTGACCATACGATGTAATCTCCCTCTGACGCGATGAGATCCATTGACAACAGTTTGGTCACCTTGGTAGGTAGCCCGTTCTGTATCAAATATGCCCGGCGTGCTTCTCATATCAGCGTGTGTCTTGATTCAATGAACATGAACTAGGGATAGTATACCGCGCAACTTGAAGCAATCATAAGACGAGGCCCGAGATGTGCCAAAAGTGTTACCTAGATGAGCTGCCATCCACAGCTCACTCTTTCCAGGCAAACCACATCGTTTGTCGAAAGCAGACTGAAGATCATATTGACGGTGTCTTCGTTCAAGTGTTCGACGGGGTCACGTAAAGCTGGATGCTTGTCAGGGTTTCTTTCCACTGTTGCTTCAGGCCTGTCCTTAATCGAGGGCCGCTGCTTGCGTTTGCGCTTTGCCATCTTTGGTATTGGATGGTGGATGTCCGGGTGGAAGGGTGAAAGGGTAGATGTCAGGTGCAAGTGGTTAACTTGAGGAAAGAGGATAGGCTTTCCTGGTGGGGGGAGGGTGAGTAGGCGACAGAGGGATAGACGAGGAGGCAGTGATTCACTCAAAAATCCACTAGAAAGTTCACTGTGCTTTGTTTGTTTGTAGGTCTGAGAGTTTTGAGCTGATTTTGCCCTCGGTGACTGAAGGTGATTCCTAAGATAATAACAACACAACAAAGACTCTCTGATGACCAGGATATTCATTTTGTAGGTTCCAGTCAGTTCTAAAAGATGGTATACATATAACTAAACTCAAACATCTGTCCAGTCACTTAACCACCTATCGCCCCCGAAAAGCCGGCTTCCTCTTCTCCGCAAATGCACAAAGAGCTTCATGTCTGTCTTCTGTTTCAACAACCCCAGCATAAGCTTCGTTCTCTGCCACCTCACCCTTCTCGAATCCGTTCACTGCTTTCAGGGCCTGCTTAATAGCGATAGGGCCACCATCACAGATATCCATAGCCAGCTTGATGCTCTCACGCAGTACCTTCTCTCGCTCGCCACCCTCCTTCTTCTCCTCCTCAGGAAGTATCTCGACCAGTCGATCGCACAACCCTATGAAGTAGGCTTCGGGGGCTGCCACACGGCGTCCAGTCAGGATGAGGTCCCGGGCACGGTTCACACCAATCAGCGAGGGGAGGCGGTAAGTACCGCCTGCACCCGGGATAATTGCCAGCCTTGTTTCCGGCAGGGCGACGGTACTGTTTGAGCCGAAGACGCGGAGATGTGTGCAGAGAGCGAGCTCGAGACCGCCTCCCAGGGCCGTTGAAGAAACTGCGGAGATTGTAGGGACTGGAAGAGCTGCGAGATCGCGGAATGTGCCTCTTAACTTCGCCAAGAATGCGTTTGTCCTATTGTGATGAGCAGTGCCAATTATTAGCCGCCTTGCTTTGCTTATGAATTTGCAATCAGCTGGGGAGGGGGCAAAGAGAACTTACTCATCCTTTGTCATATGTAGTCGTTCCTTCAAATCGGCCCCCGCGCAAAAGGCCGAATCGGCATTGCTGCCGATAACCAGAGCTCTGGTCGGTCCGTTGCCACCTTCAGCGGAGACCGATTGGACATGCTGGGCCAACGAGGTCAGGAGGTTTCTAGACAGCGCGTTTCGAGCATTCGGTCTGTTCAAGAGGAGAACGCGAATATTTCCAGACCCAGGAGCAGGAACATATTGGGTCTGAATCACGGCATCGTCGGGAGCGGTGCTGTATCTCGCGACTCTCACGCGTAGTGAGACGGTCAGAGTTCGGATTGGAAGAGCGAGGCGCGTAAGACGTGGAGGCATGATCGATGGCAAGACGGCCACCATCTAGATAACAATCGACCGAACTTGTTCAGCTGAGAGCGTGCTATTCCAATAATGCGGGTTGATCTCGAGGGAAAGTCAAGGAAAGAAAGTGATCATGGAGCTCTTTTCGTGACGTTGGAGGCTGTGAGTGTGGGGAAGCTGAGCTGCCATGCGGGGAACTTTTTGGACTTCTCCCGATAATAAGCGGCCAGAATCATCATTGTTGTTTAACAAAATGGGTATCATTATTCCTTTTGCGCAACCTCTATTTTACAAAATCTAGTTATATATACAGTAAATGAAGGGAAATATGTGTCATGGATTGTTCCGTGGCCTATTGCTCTCCATGAGCAAAATAATCCCAAACTTCCTCATCGCTCGGCCAAGGACCCCAGACTTCCGTTGCTGTGATGATGTCATATGCCTCCTGTAGGGTTGGATCCGAAAATATCCGCATACCTGAGTCGCTCGGTGTAACATGGTCCAGAAAGTCAGGCTCATATGCCGTTGGGGCTGACCGTCGTCTTCCCCAATAACCCTCAAGGAACATGCGGACTGCGACTATAGTGCGTCGCATCATCATACCGCCATTTGAATACTCATCGGAAGTCTGTTTGAGAGTCGATGCATGCCGACTCATCCACCGAAGAAGGCTTAATAGCCCATCCGAGTCTTCGGCTAACCCAAGAGATCTGACGAACGCATGGAGGATAGCAGGGGACGGTACATGAGGCAAGGCAGGCACCGTTACCTGCGACTCAGTTTGTTCCTCGAGAGATAGTTTAAGAGACTCAAACATAGGAGACGTCTTTGGGTCCAAAAGGACAAGTCGATCAAACTGACTTTTGAGCGTGGTTAGACCGACTTGAACCATATCCTCAAAACTTGGTGGCGCAAGTTCAGGGTGTATCGCGTTTCTTTGCGCGGCCGTGGCCAGTATTTTCAAACCCTTCTCCATGGAATCCTGGTCTTTTACTCCGGCTGCCAGTGCGGCAGAGAAGCTATGGCAAAGAACCTGAAACCCGTCAGGACCCATCTCGATATTGCGCTCATCCAGCCACGTAGAGACCTCCAAAATCTCATGCCAGGCAAGAATCAACTGAGTATGACGACTGATTTTAGATGGATCACCAAGAATGCGGGGCGACCGAAGACCTGCCAAGAGCTGAACCCATGCCTGGGGGTTCGGCGAGTCTCGCTTTCGCAGCAGTCGTATTGCGTGGGAAAGAAGTTTCGAGTACCAAGCCTTCCGCCGATTCCGTTGTTTGTCAGTGTACGCAAAAAGGGTGGGAATATGTGGTAGAGACTCTGCCCAATTATTCGTTATGATGGGGAAAGCATCCGCGGTAGTGATATTGTCTATCCTCAAGGATTGTTTGGCGACGATAGAGAACCTGCACAAGAAGCGAATAAAAGCTGAAACAAGAAACTCGGGTAGTTCGTCCAGCGCCTTTTGAGACTCGACATCAACGTTGGAGATTTCCTCACCGAAAGTGAACAAGACTCTTAGTTGCTGATTTGTCAAATTGCTGCAGTTGAGGCAATCCAGGCCCACATGAAAGCTCGGGGCGTGATGTAAAAGCAAGGCGAGAAATCTTCCAGATGGGCGGATTCCTTGCGAAAGCATTCTTTTGAGAAAAGCACTCAACGTCGGTGGCTCCGTGGGAGTATAAATCCAGTCCCGCGCAGAGGCAGGTTCTGGGAAAATCTCCGGGCCATCTCCAGGCAATGCGAATCGAGTTTGATCAGGCTGCTTCTTCTTTGCCTTCTTTTCGAATACAAGCTTTTCGCCCATTGCAACATAAATAGAGATATGAGACGGAAGACCTCGTCTTTCGTAGGCTATGAAGCATGCCCAAGCCTCCCGTACCGTCCTTGTAGACCGGATTCGCGCCTCCCAGATCGCAGGGTGGCTTTTGCGCCGTGAATGCCCACGCAAATGCTCCGGGGGACGCGCCAGTGTCCTGGTTTGTATCGTTGGGCTGTTGTCCGTGTCCCAGCCCGCCAATATGCCTGTGACCTCTTCCCACAAAGAATGAGGATAGCCCGCTTCCCTCATTTGAGACATCACACGCATGGCCCGGCTTCTCGTGCCCTCCAAGCCTTTATTGGTGTCGATTCCTGACCTTTCCTCCTTCCAGGGCGGCCACGACGGTGTCTTCAATTCCGCAGATTCGCGCTCGGCAGCCGTCTTTTTATGAGCTAGTTGGACAGCAGCTAAACCTTGATAACCTCGCCGTGTGACAGGCGAGACAGGATGCTTGTCTGCCATGGCTCTCAACAGCTCAAACTGCGCTTGTTGCCGTACAGAAGCCGACACGAATGGGCGGGGTCCAGAAGGCAAAGAAAGCAGCCGTAGAAACGTGTTGAGCTTCTCAGTCATGAAGCTATTTCCCTTGGATTCAGAGTTACGCAAATAGAATGCGAATGCCTGGGCAATAGGAAGCTGAGCTTCTGGCCACAGCCGTCGAGCATGAGAAAGCAAGCGGACAACAAAAGTTGCACACGTGCTAGAATTTATCGAAGGTATAGCATGTATGTGGCCAACAGTATGTAGATGATTGGATATCGCATCATTCGATATGGTCTGAAGAGAGTAGTCGATCCGAGGGACTGGCCGCCCGGTGATGATGTGCAGAGAGTATACCAGTAATAAACGAAATGTCTTCAAATCAATCTCTTGTCGTAGGAGCAGAAGTGGAATAAAGGGGGGAACACTCGGGTCGCAAGAGGTTTCCTTGACCGCTCGATCCGCTTCTAGAAGGAAAATGCGAAGGGTGGCCTCGTAAGCAGTATGACTCTTGAGCACCCACGCCCATGCCATCACATCTGTGATTGTATATTGCCGTGTTTCCAGATAATCAATGTAGCCAAAACGAAGTATGTTTCGTAGAGCGTAGTCGAGTTTCGATGCAGCGCGGGGGGGATTGGCAAGGCCGACATCGTCCCATTCCCGGAGTATGGGGTCAACAAATTGAATGTAGTCCGCAGTAATCTTTTGTAAAGATTTTTTTTGCGCTTGCTTCAAAGTATGTCGTTGTTTCGAAGTCAAAGGGGCCCTGAGAGGTTCCAGAGAGGTTCCAGAAAAGGCCCAGTTCCTAACATGAGTATCGGGGGAAGAGAACACCATGTTCTGAATGGTGTCAATCAAGTAATCAGATGGACTCGGATCGTGGTACAATGGCCGAATTGACGTTCCCAGGTCGTCATTGAGAGAGCCATCCCCTTGTAGGCTTCGGTAATTGATCTGCGAGGGTTTTGAAAACCGCGTGGAACATGAGTCGACATCATGAATTCCTCCTCCGGATCTGGGGATGGGAGCCCACGGCTCCAGAACCTTCGTCAAAGGAGACGATTGTTGGTTTAAACGAGACTGGATAAGCCGTGAAGAACACCAGAATTCGCAAGATGAAGAGTCTGCCGAGTCGCCTACCCCGTCTCTACCGGGGCCTGGTTGGTTCGAACTTGACAGACTGAGGAAGGCATCGGTGGGCGGATCTAGCGAACTCGCATATATAGGACGGAATGATGTGCTATATGAGCATCCCTGACCAGACAAAACCACGGGTTAGCACTGCAAGAGGATAGCTTCAATTTGACGTAGCTACCTTTCGGAACGAACGGCTGCTGAGATGTGCCGCTCTCAGAGACACGACCATCGAGCGATGCGGGGCATGATTCCAGACCGATGACATCCATAAATATGGGGCCCAGCGTGGGATTCATAGGAGGAGTGACTTGGTCCGCGATGTCTTCATCTGCTTTCTCCTGGTCTTTAAGCTGGACCCAGCGAAAAATCTTGGTCACGTGGATTGTTGTCACGGGTTGCGCTTTTGGCATGGCGTGGGCGAGGAAACAGTTCGATCCCTCTTTGTCTGTCCCCAAGTCCCCTCCATACGCGATTTTCGACCTTTATTCACTCCGTTGTGCCTGGTCCGATTCCTAGAACAAATTACCTACTGCGCATGGTCAATTTGCTTCTATTGTTGTGTTGGATCTCCATTTCGTCAAGTTCTTTCCCCGGTTGCGCACCAGTTCCCTCTCTTGACCTACCGTATTGGCGCATCCGCTTCGGAGATCAAGGCACTCGATCGCAATTCTGACACCTGAGGCTTAGATCTTTGGATCGACCTGTTTATCTTTCTACTCTTGCTAAATTATACTACGATTTCAGGCGCACGGTCGCGTCCTTTTTTTTTCGACCGCGCTGGCTTAACCCCCCTTTGAAGACGAGAAAGGGCCCTTGTTCTCGCGTTTTAGGCAAAACTACGCACCGCGGCGCGTCCCCGAGGCAATGAGCGCAGTCGAAAGTGGAGGGACAACTATGGCTACCACGAATGGCGAACGTTCTACTGCCACTCCTGATCCGTCTACCTTGGCGACACCGGGCAAACGAAAGCGTGTCTCAAGTCACGATGATAAGGCCGCTCAGGAGGCAGGCGCCACTTCTCTCTTGGATGAAAGGACAAAACTGCAGGAAACATTGCGTAACCTAGTTGAGATCTTAAGAAAGTAAGAGATTCTGCTATTCTTGGGGATCAATCAGCAGAGGTAGCTAACCATGGCCAGGAACGACACCGAACTCCAACTTCTATCCTGCCCTCTACCGTCATCGCCCGTGAAACCCCGCTCAAAACGCGCGAAAATAGCTGGAGATAAGGATGAAGCGGCCAGCATCCAAGCACGGGTCGCGTTGGACCGCTATAATACGCTTTCCGAGTTTTTAAGCGATATCGAAAAGGCGTCTACGGCGGTGATTGAAAGGAACAAGGCCCAGGCCAGCATTGCTCCAACCGATGGGACGCCAGTAACTGAGACAGTCAATCGCATAGCTGCATTTAAGAAACTACTCAACAGTCTTGTTCGCCAAGCGCATGTGAGCCCGGCCAGCATCAAGGCGGAAACACCGGGAAACGAGACAGAGGCATCAGAGAAGCCACCCCCTTCGGCAGAAGAAGTCCGGAACAGTGGTTTGGTCCTGTCGTTGTTCGGCAACCCGGCCAATCCCAAGCAGCTTTACTCGAGTCTACAAAAATCCGTCAAAGTCCCGCTGTCCTCCGGCGAGTCGGAAACGAAGAAGTATGTGGAAGTACAGACACCCCTGCCTGAGGTTGGCTTGCCAAACGGGATTACTACTACGGAAGTTTCTCCATATGACGGCGAGAATAATCAAAAAGTTACGAAGCGAACATTTGGCGAGGTTTTTGCTTCAAAAGCAACATTACCCCAGCTAGAGCCGCCCCGGCGAGCGCGGTCATCTTCTCGTGCCTCTCAAATCAACTGGATCGATGCCTTCGACACGGTTACCAATTATAGAAACTTTCTTGGGGATAGAAACAATTACTCGTTTGCGCAACTCCCTTCAGGGAATTGGCTTCAATACGGTGGAGTGACTTCCTCCCCGTCTTTCTGGAGCCGCCGTCAGAAACAGCAACCTCCGCAGCAGCATGGTGATGAAAAGTATCATGAGGACCCGATCCTTTGGTCGGACGAAGATGCGTCCATACTGCAAGGCGTATATTCGTCATTTGCCCCAACTTTTGACAGTTCCGGGGCTGTGGTACAGGCTGACTCAAAGAACCTGATATGGTGGAGTAAGCGGGGAGCAAAACGTTTGAATGTATTGCTATCGATATCAGATGAAGACGAGGCTCAGGATACAACAGTGCAACCAGGGAACATCGGCGACCTTGATGAAAGCACATTGGAAGAGATGGTGAAATCGTTCAATCCAGACGACTTTACCGAAGTTTCTATTCCGCCCGACACAGGGAAAGATGATCAAGAAGTAGACAAGTCACCAGAAGAGAGAGACACGGACGACCTGCTAGCTGAAGTCTCTGACTTGCTGGAAACCCTGAGTTCCTACCAGAGAATTCGCAATCTTGAGCTTCCTACTCCTAACCAAAGTGCCGAAGCCAAAGATACACCATCTGCTCAAGCGACCGCGGATAAACCATCCGATGCGGAGAGAGACGTTTATGAAACGCTGAAGTCTAGTTTATCTCTCCTTGTCTCGCAATTGCCGCCATTCGCCGTTGCTAAACTCAATGGCGATCAATTGGCAGAGCTAAACATCAGCCAAAAGATATTGGTCGAAAATGCGGACTATCCAGGTACCATGGAGAAGGACGATCACACAATTCAACAAGAAAGGGCGGCGGCGACCGCAGTAGCTCCGGCAGCAAACAGGACATCAACTCCCTCGCGTCCTGCCAATTACCCGGCGCAGTACAACCAGCGTGCGTTTAACGCCAATACTCGAATTCAACCACAAGCAAATTTCCAGACCCCACAGCCATACTATCCGCCACGACAACCCTCGACCCCTGGTACTTTCACACCGAGCAACCCACAACCTTTTCCGGTAGCTCGCCCTCCGGCAACTCCTAGTCAACGGCCCGGTTTCTTCCCAGGATACGGGCAGCCCACACCGCAGTTTAACCAGGGAAACCCAGTCCCACAATATCAGCGACCAGGTCAGAATGGATATGGTCCATATACAGGTCAACCAGGCGCCAACCCCGCTCAAGGCTCTCCACAGCAATACACCCCACGGCCAGGGCAGCCAGCGCCCTACAACGTGACGCCCTATGGTCCTGGACGCAGTGCTTCCCCTCAGAAGCCGCCGACCTACGTAAATCCCCGAGCGCAATTTATGCCCCCGGGCTCTAACCCACAGCAACGGTTCATGCAACACCCGCAACCGCATCAACAACCCCCGCCGTACGGCAACTACACTCCCAACCAAAATCCAAGCACATACTCCAATTCAGCTGCAGCTGTGACCTATGCCCGCAGTGCCGCCGAGCAAGCCGCTTTGATGGACCGAAATAAGGTGCAATTAGCGGCACAGGGCTCCCCAGGAACACCACAGTCTCAACCACCAGTAGACTACCGCAATTCCCAAGATCGGAGCGTTACCCCCGGTAACAAACAGAATGGTACACCAGTCCCTGCATGAACTCACACAATTCCTCAAGAGGTTCTAAATCTCAGTTCTTCTATTGAATCTTACGTCTTTGTGCTTTTTTATCGCAGCTAAAGAGGGAGGGGTGTTCAGGTAAAGGTCTCAGTTTCTTGCTTGTGGGACTTTCTATATCATTATTTTTTCTACTCACTTTGTTTATTATATTCTCCATCACTCTGCCCTCCATATTTTCCAACCTATTCTAGGGCATCTACGGGTGCAAAAGGGGGATGTCGAAGTTTCCTATCCATTCATGCCTTCCACCTACCGCAGGTATATCACGTATTAGTATTAGTATTACTAGGTATTATCATTATGTACGTCTTAATTTACTTTTTCTTTCTTTATTGGACTTGATAAGCCCTTTTCCTTGTTCCTTGAATGCCTTGTTGCTTGCTTGTTCATCTCTTCTCTTCACGTACTACCTCCGGGCTACTAAGTTCGGTCCATCCATCATCTGTCATCCACTTCAAGGCCAATCGTTTGTTTGTTTGTTTGTTTTTGTTTTTTGTTGCGACGGGGATTAAACACACACCAGATTTTTAAGACACTAGATACTAGATATGAAAGATGTATACGTAGGCCCAGATCAATCTAAGTAAAATCTTGATATGGAGGTTTCCAAGCGGGAGAAAATATAACGTCATTGGTATACTACTAGCGCAGAGAGAAACAGCGTTGTACAATACACCAAAAGAGAAAAAGAGGATAACAAAAGGTACCTAATTTGGAGCCAAGAAGATTGAACTGCAGAGCAAAGAGACCGCATGCATAAAGGCCCAAAGAGGGAAAAAAAAAAAGTTAAGGGACATCAATTCCAATTCCATCGCTAAATCGCATAGTATACTCATCCAGTAACCAGGTATTTCTGGTAGTAGGTCTGTTGAAGAAAGTTCCATGAGAAGGTCAGTTAGTTCAGTTTTCCGAAACGCCTCGCTTTCATCTAGAGTTCGCCCTTAAAAGAGTTAGCCAGGGAGGCTTAGGTTGTTGATGTTAATGAGTTGCCCAAATAAGATTCGTGAAATCGTAGGAGTCGATTAGATAGATAGGGGTACGCGTGGCGGGTATACATCGTGTGACATGTCGCTTAGATCATGAATAGAGTCAAGGCATTAAGTTTGTCGAAGGATTAGATACATAGCGCAGCTACGGCCATGAAGCCGAAGTATCTGGAGGGAAAGGTTAGTGACTGGATTAGGGCAGAACAGTGGGAAAGCGTACAAGCCAGCGACTCGCCAACCATCCTGGGATTTGACGAGATGCTCCGTTCCTGTGGAGTAGTGGGATGCGATGGCGGCAGCAGCACCACCGACCACAGCGACGACGAGGATTCGACCGGCGAACTCGGCGATCATACTGAATGCTAGCAAAGGGAGGATAATTGCGGCAGAGGCAATGATTATGGCGGAATAGACGGGGGGCGTTATTTTAGAATCGGCGGAAGTTACTTGTGGTGTGAGGGAGATCAAATCCTTTGGATGGTCGAGGAAGCGCATCTCATTAGCAGTAATGGGATTGTTTCCTTTCATCCATTTCCGATAGGTCTCGATAGCGGGGCTTGTGGCGGGGGGGAGCGTTTGGAGCACTTTGCTATACGCAGCGAGAGCGTTATCTGGTTGGTTCAACATTAGTATGAGCAGCAAGTAGACTACAGGTGCAGTAATTTCTGTCCAGACTTACTGTATTGCTCTGTTTTCTGCATCAACGCACTCATGACTTCCTCGCGTCTATAGTGGAGGGACGAGTAGGCCTGTGCTTGTACGTCCATACGTCTCGAGGCAGGCATCATCTTTTTTTCCTCCTGTTCGGCAGCTCCCCTCCGCTGCATTTCTTCGTAGTCATCTAGAACCCGTAGCTCCTCCTCCAGCTGGGAGATTTCGTCTTGGAGATATAGGAGCACACGATGGTTGACATCTTCGAAGCGACGGTAGAGTGGAGGGAGAGTATATTCCTTGTTCTCCGCGGAGGCACTCAGCCGCCATGCTAGAAGCCCGTACCCCGTAGGAAGACGCGACGGCTTTGGATTGCGCCTTATCTTCCGGCTAGAGCGATGAAGTTCCTCCTCCGGGCTTTGAGGAGGAGAAGGTGGGAAAGAGGTTCGACGCAAGGAGGTGGAGGCCCTAGGGTAGTAATCTTCTGGAACCAGTTCCAGATTCCGGTGCTCTGGGGGGAGCGAACCGTCATAGGACTCAGCGACAGACCCAACGACGCTATTTGTCCCATCAGTGGAAGGTCTCCGGTGAGCCATGTTCTGTCGAGCGAGCTGCAATGGCGCTGATACTGGCGACGCATCGAACGCGCTGGGTGGCTGCGATTCTTTAGATTTAACGGACGACGTTCGGTTGCGATTCTGCACCGGAACAGCTGTGTTTGGTTGTCGACTTGTAGGCGCTTTCGGTTTAGGATTAGGCGGGAATGGAGGGCGCAAGTCATCGTCGTCTGATGATGTGATCTCCGAGTCGCTGTCAGTCTCACTGTCGGTTTCGAGGTACTCGAACACATTTAGCGCGTTTGCATTTTTGCCCTTTGCCCCGGTCGCAGGTGTTGGTGTTGGTGTTGGTGTTGGTGCTGGCTGAGCCTTTGAAGTATAACTAGAGCCACTAGGCTCCACGCTCCGAGGCGCGACTGGATGCGTCTGGGCCCTCTGGGGGCTGTCTTTCTTAGACTTCTCGACCGGAGTCTTAGAACTTTTCGAGCTGGTGGAAATAGTGGAAGCTCCCGAAGACTTCGTCGACTTCCTTGGGCGATTGAACCCGGAATAAGGCGGCATTGTGATGAGGGTAGGGCGGTTCACGATAGCGGATCGGAGCAGACAGCGGTAAAAGTAGGATTAGCGCTTTCTCGATTATTTTCAGGCCATAGAACCCAGAGATCTCGAAGGGATGGGGACATGAAGAAACAGGAAGGCGAAGGCAAGAGAGAGCGAAGATGGGCGCATGTCAAGGGAGCAGGGAGGTCGTGAGGAATCCCAGGCGGTTGGCGTTGAAGAATGTAGGACAAAATGCGTGATCCCTCAGGCGCCTCGATTCCCGTGGTAATTTTGACTGATTCTTTAGATTTCAATAGTTCGGGAGAAAAGAAGCGCCATCAGCTTCAAGTAGCGAAAGTGGAGAAACAGTGAGAGGAACCGCTGGCGATTTGGGTATAGAATAGACGGATATAAATAAGCCAACAGCTTAGGAAACGGCCCCAGATAGCTTGATGACAGGAGACGGACCCCAAGGACCATTATCAGTCTCACAGTTTCATGGATACGATGGCGAGGGCGAGGGCGAGGGCGAAGATCATGGAGGGGTTCGATTCGCCCAGAGACGCGCCGACACAGCGCCAAGTGTTGCAGTCTTTCAAATCACGCCGGGTTTGCGAAGAAGATATCTGAATAAAATCCCTGGATAGATAAGTCAAGGATGATACTAATATGGAGTCCAAAGATGCTGGACGGCTGGAGACGTGGAGCGGAAGCGTCGGACGAAATTTGTTGATAATATATGGAGATAGTCTTCTCCTCCAGATGAACCGAAGGCCGCAGAACACCCGTTTGAGCACAGAGTACAAACCGTGCGATGCGTTGTCTGACGCTCACTCGCTGCTTGCAGAGGCCCATCCTGGCCGCTGCCCCTTGCTTTTCCATGACAACGATTAGCCTTTATGATCTCAATTTCTCAATTATACTCATTTGCGTGATGCTCAACTTGCCTCAGAGATGTATCAGATTCTCCGTCGTCTTCCGCGGTGCATAACAGACCCTCCTCCAGTGGACCGATTCCTCCCTGACCCAATCTGGACACCCAGTTACACCATTGAATCAGCTTGTTTCTTGATGAAAGATCCAAACTGATTACCGAGGTTCGTGCAAAGTCAATAACAAGAATAATGGACTGGTCTATAGTTCACTGGGAGCCTGAGGCAGAAGCCGCGGTCATTTGTGACCGTATTATACTGATAAGCATTTACCCCGTTTCATACCGTATTATAGGTGAGATCTGTAATTTAATGTCCATTCGAAGCGTCACTCTAGTTGCAAACAACACAACAGCTCACATTACTTCTTTCTCCCCCTCAGTGAACTTCTCCTCCCAATTGTAATTTTAGCTCTTTCCACATGCTCCGATCATGCCTGCGCCATTGCCCCCGCGCAACCGCCCGCTCTCTGTCCTGTCCGCGATGCCTGCACCGTGACATTTTCCAATTACCTCAAATCCAACAGAGCTCACTCGCTTTACCCTATTCCCCTCCAGTTCGCCGCCTTCAGATATCTTCAGCAGACTCACAATACCGTATTCCCCTCCGCAAGCAACTTAAGCAAGATGCAAAAGCCGTGAAATCCCGGAAACGAGAGCGTCGAGAACAGGAGGAGGCTTCCCGGCAGAAGTGGGAGTTGACCGTGGGGGTGGAGATACATGCACAGCTGAATGCGGAGACAAAGTTATTCTCAAGTGCGACAGCCCTTCAATGGGCCTGATACTGCGCGGACTGTCTCTGATCGTTGACTCGTGAACAGGAGCTCCGACCTTACCCTCCGAACTCCCCAACTCGAACGTTGCTCTATTTGATCTCGCTTTCCCGGGCAGTCAACCGGTTGGTCCTCCTATACTCTGGGCCTTTGTGATGAAGTACTCATTAATGGGATCGTAGGAATTTCAAGCGGCGACCCTCCTTCCTGCCCTACGCGCCGCCATTGTGCTAAATTGCGATATCCAGCCAGTCAGTCGTTTCGACCGGAAACACTATTTCTATCAGGATCAGCCAGCGGGTTATCAGATAACGCAATACTACGGTATGACTGGTTCTCTAGTCTCGTGGACAGAGTATTGACTTGATTAGAACCCTTTGCGAGAAATGGCTACCTTGACCTTTTCAGCTATGATGGTATTGCGCCTGAAGATGGGGACCAGGTTCGCATCGACATTAAACAGATCCAACTTGAACAAGACACAGCAAAGTCACAAGAATACCCTCCCTCCACCCAGCTCCTTGATTTCAACCGCGTCTCTCATCCGCTCATTGAGATAATTACCATGCCGCAAATCCACACTCCCGCCACGGCCGCCGCATTTGTCCGCAAGGTCCAATCGATCCTCCAATCATGTAGCGCCGTGACTACAGGAATGGAGTTGGGCGGTCTCCGGGCGGATATAAACGTCTCGGTTAGAGTACGAGGTGACGGTTCAGGCGCCCATCAATACGGAGGCATCGGGTGCCTTGGTCAGCGCACCGAGATCAAGAACTTGAGCAGTTTCAAGGCAGTAGAAGATGCCATTATTGCAGAGAAGAACCGGCAAATTGCTATTCTTGAAAGCGGCGGTGTTATTGAAGGCGAGACTCGAGGCTGGACGATTGGAAGCACGGAAACACGGAAACTTCGAGGGAAAGAGGGAGAGGTCGATTATCGATATATGCCAGATCCAGATATTCCGCCTCTCGTGATTGGCGAGGACATTGTTTCGGCGCTCACAAATCATTTACCGACAACTCCGGACGCGCTTATCAACATGCTGGTCGGCCAGTATGGCCTTCCCATAGAAGATGCAAAGCCGCTTGTTGAGCTCGAAGACGGGGCACGACTTGAATACTACCAGGACGTTGTCGATATCTTACGTGATCTCCAGCAGGACCTCGACCCCAAGGCTCAAGCCGGTCTTAGCCGCATGGCTGGCAATTGGGTCCTCCATGAACTCGGCGGTCTGCTGACCAAGGGTAACCTCGCTTGGGATGCGGAAAGGGTCACGGCAGAGTCCCTCGCGGCAATTATCGACCAGCTCCAAAGGAAACGGATCACCGGAACGACAGCCAAGCAGGTGCTTGCCATGGTGTTTGACGGAGACCGGCGACCGATCATCCAACTACTCGAGGAGGAAAACCTGGTCCTCCAGCCCCTCTCGCATGAGGAATACGTTACCCTCGCCGAGGCAGCTATAGAGCAGAACCCCCAGATGGTGGAGCAGATCCGCAGCAAAAACCAACTCGGCAAGCTGGGATGGTTCGTGGGCCAGATGATGCGCATGGGAGATAAGGGCCGCGTCGAGGCGCAGAAGGCTGATGCGATTCTGCGGGAGCTCATCTTGGGTTCATCTTAGTTAGATATAAACTACGCATAGCGTATACTCAGTGTGAGATAGAGTGTATAGATACCGATGATGTCATGGCAACAATAGATACAAACGATACCCAACACAGTTGAACCTATCTAGAATTGCCTCAGCAATATATCTCAGACTCAGTACAGATTGATAATAGAAACTGAAGATACCGGATGGTGGAGTGGGATTACCGCTGTCTTTCTCCTCGACCTGTACTTAGGGGAAAGGCGCATTCCCTAAAAGCAGGTCTTAGCGATGCCCCACGGCCACCAGCATAAAGAAAGTCCGCTCCCTGGATTCAAGGGGGATTTTTTTTCTTCTCTCTACAACTCCTTCTCTACTCTACATCTCCCTACACCAGGTGGCATTCTGCAATAATCTTTTTTGAAGTTGTTGTATGTAGGTGCTTCGTCTTCTTTGGCTCTGCTCCACCCACTGATGGACTATTTTAGTCTTTCTAGAATCCTTTAGCTTCCTTTTCTCATCGCCCAGATCTTATCTCGGTCTCCATTCTTGACGATATTCTTCGTTACATTCTATCTTCGAGATGACTCAACCCTCAACTATCCAGCAGAAATTCCTCTCCCAGCCTAACCAGCTGGGAGTTGTCGCGGTGGGCTTCAATGGCGGCCAGGTACGGATACCCGCGGCTCCGTCGATCTTCTGCAGTGCAGTACATTGCAGTACAATTACATTGTTCTCCTGCAAGGGTAGGGCTAACATATCGGGCTTTCCCATGACAGTGCAAACTTGGCGTCGAAGCGGCTCCTATGGCGCTCATTCAGGCCGGACTCCTCGATCAGCTGCGCGACGATCTCGACTACGAAATCCACTACGATGACACCGTCCACTACTATGAGAAGCAGATCCCCGCTTCAGATCCCGACCACCGAGGCATGAAGAAGCCCCGCGCTGTGAGCGCTGTCACGGAGTCACTGAGCTCTCAAGTCTACCAACATTCCAAGGATGGCAAGTTCACCCTGACTCTCGGCGGCGACCACTCGATTGCGATCGGGAGCATCTCGGGAATTGCAAGGGCGACTCGCGAGCGGCTGGGGAGGGAGATCGGTGTGATCTGGGTGGATGCGCATGCTGATATCAATGTCCCCGAGATGAGCCCTAGTGGGAATATCCATGGAATGCCGATGGCGTTCTTGACTGGGCTTGCGAAGGAGGAGAAGAAGGATGTCTTTGGGTGGTTGCAGGACGAACACAGGATCAATCTTCGCAAGCTCGTCTATATTGGGCTGCGCGATGTTGATCGTGGCGAGAAGAAGCTGCTCCGTGAGCATGGGATCAAGGCGTTCAGCATGCATGATGTTGACCGGTAAGTCCCCCACCCCTCCCCAGTTTCCTCTGCCACATTCTCTCTGGCTTTATTGTATTGCGCTTGTTAACAGCTCAGACACGGAATCGGCCGCGTGGTCGAGATGGCGCTCGCTCATATTGGAAACGACACCCCCATTCATTTGTCGTTCGACGTGGATGCGCTGGACCCTCAGTGGGCGCCTAGCACGGGGACGCCGGTGCGTGGAGGATTGACTCTGCGCGAGGGGGATTTCATCTGCGAATGTGTGCACGAGACGGGTAACCTCATCTCCATGGACTTAGTCGAGGTCAACCCGAGCCTAGAGGCCGTGGGAGCTTCCGACACGATTCGAACGGGGTGCTCGTTAGTGCGCAGTGCGTTGGGAGATACCTTGCTGTAAAATCTATACTGTATATCAGCCGCCGTATTCTATTAGTCTAGACAAGAATAATGATTTATGAAGAGATTGTCTGGTTGATGTTGAGGGTTGTTGCGGAAGTTCTTGCAATCTGCCTGCGGATGCGGAGTCCTGCCACCAGAATTTAAATATCGAGTATAGAAAAGAAAACAATTCCCCCGCCTCCTCATTTTCTCTCTTCCCACTCCAAATCATCCACCATCAAGTCCTAGTTAGAGGCATCAGGCTATCTTCATCATATCGTCACACCCTTAAACAACAAAACGTCGGATTTTAACGCTTTCTCCAAAGCCCAACAAGTAACGACAACCCAACCAGGCCCCGCTTATGTAACGCCGATCACGACCAGCTCATCGCATTTCAAGACAACACCACTGAACAACTGCAAGACAGCCTCACTACGGACAGCGCAGATGCGCTGGCCTTGGCCTCGGCCTCTCATATCTTCGTCATAAGATATCTTCGCTCCCAATCGGTCCTATTGGCGCATACGCATCACATCTCACACCAAACTCGATACCCGACTATACCTATATACCGACCCTACAACACCACAGGGTCGATACCTCCCTCAGCTCAGCATCACTGATATGAGGCGCAATACCTCTTCCATTTAACAATAACCTCATCAAAAAACCACCACTATCAAAAAAGTCCCAGCCTACAAGACCAGGAGCAAAAATGCCCCGTCGTCATGCCCCAAAATACTACCAATGGCCCGAAATCCAACTCAACATCTGGATCCTCACCGTACTCGCCGCCTCTTCCATCTGCCTGGGTATCTTCGCCTGGTTTATATCCGTGCAATCGGAGCTTAATCTCGGGGTACCATGGTACGTCTCCCTATCCGCAAACCTCCCCATATCCTTAACCCCTTTAACATAACTCAACTAACAAATTACGGATGGATGGGTACAGGCTCTTCCCCTTCATGCTAACAACTTCCTCCCTCGCCCTCTTCTTCATGGTCTTCGTCCTCGTCCTCGCGGCTCAAGGCTTCCTCCTCCCCGGAATACTTCTCGTCGGAACATTCATCCTCTTCACCCTCTGGCTAACTGGGCTCATCGAAACATCCCTCCAGATGTTCGGCGTCGTCGCGAGCATCAACGATAATTGCCAGATCTGGGTGTATGATAATCGCGTGGGAGGGGATAATCTAGATACAATGGCTTGGATTGCGCAGAATAACATTTGTACGTCCCCCCATTGATGGATATCATGATTCCTTTTCTTTCTCTTTCCCCGGTTTGTTGCTATGGTTGCTGTGATTCGAGTTAAAGGGCTAATTGTTTTGTGCTGACAGGTAACTGCTGGCGAACGGCCTTTGCGTTCGAGCTGATAAATACAGTGTTCTTTTTGTGGATGATTGTTCTGGCGTGGAAAATGCATCGAGATGTTAACCATTGATTCTGTGCTAGCTAGCACTTGCACTTCTTTCTACCTTGCTCTATTTATTGCTATTTATTGATCGATCGATGGTTTTATGATGTATATGAGGTGGGAAATATTGTCTATTTTCTGTTGTGTTGTATATATTCGTGTTCATGTTTAATGATGCATATAGGGAATGGCGCATAGAACAGCATTGAGAGTTTATTCTACAATTGATTTGACGAAAATCAGATGTCCAAATTCAATGTCCATTCCATTCGTATATTTTCAATATTCAAGGTGCCTAACCCGTCCTAGGTGGTCAATACAGCCAACCCCATTTGGCTATTTGTATCACAATCTGAATAAGATGAAAGAAGGAAAATGAAAACAAAAATAAATAAAGCCTGGATCGAAGTCACCAACGCCTCGCTATGCGATCTCAATCGATTCGATGCTCATCACAACCGTCCGTAGCTCGCTCGGTGGTAATCGCGAACAAAAATGTACAAGCATGAAGCGTATAGCCTCCCTTCGCGCGTCTTCCTCCTCAAGACAGGGGCAAGTCAAGTCGTCAAGACGCGTGCTCAAATAGATATTACCATCAAGATCCAACGTTAATTGATTTAGCTAGCCATTCTCCGCGCCAATATCCTCTTCGGCTTTGGAGTCGTACCCGCCCTCATCAAACGCCGCGAGCATCTCGCGTTCGAGTTCATCGTCGTCCTCTACTGGGTCTTCGGGGTAAGTTGAGTCTGGATTGTGAGATGCAGCGGCGGCTTCTTCTGTTTCAGGGAATGTGACTTCTGGGGTTTCTTCAACAGGTCCAGTGTCAACTTCAGTGCCAGAGCTGGGATTGGGACCAGCACCCCCTGCGCTAGCGACTTCCTTTAAACCCGTGCTCCGTTCATAGGACCGTTTGATTCGTTGCGAGAGACGAGAGCCAGGGACGTCTCCGGATTCAGGCTGGGTATCTGAGTTGTTTTTGTCGTTCTCCTCGTCGGTGTCGGCTCCATCATCGCGCTTGCGTTTCTTGCCCGGACTAGACGTCGGAGGGGCTTCGTCCCTTTCCATCCAGGACGCTTCGCTGTCGCTTTCGCTTTCGTCGTCACTGCCTAAGAACTCCTTGAGTTCCTCGTGGACGGCTGCTTCCTCATCCTCGTCGTATCCAATTGGAGACGTATCACTGAGGCCGGCGGATTCGAGGATATCTTCGTTTAGCTCGGAGGCCCCCTCGTTATCTGTGGACTCGCCTGTTGCTTCGTCGGAGGATGAAAGCCAGGAACTTTCGGCCACTTCCTTGGAGCTAGGTGAGATTGGTGGCCCGCGCTCGTTAGGGTGAATGGGGAGTAGATATGGCCCCTCATCTAAACGTTTCCACTGAAGTAGGCTGTCAATAAGCCATTGCTTCCGGACGATCTTAATGTGTGGGTATCGCATTGCTTCTTGGAATTTGGCGGTGCGCTTTCCCGCGGTTAGGAGATGGGTTGTTTTTTTGTTAATCTTTTTTGCGAATACAACGCCAAAGCTCTTCGCGTGGAGGGTGATCTCGAGGTTTGCCGTGTCCTCGGTCAGTTTCCATAATCCTGAATGGACGACGACTACACCCCCCAAGATGCGGCTTTTGATCTCCGGTAAGATGTCCTTGACATCCGGGACCAGCTTTAGGTCCACATCCCTTTCCTTTGAAATGGCTTTTTCGCCTCGTAAAGCTGCCACTCGTCCTCCTAGGCCCCGCGCTCGTTTCTTCTCGTACTCGTCGTAGAACTTTGTGTGGACCTGCTCTAGCCGATATGCCAGTTTTACAAGTTCCTGGTCATTATCAATCAACAGATGATGGCGTTGTTTCGCGGGATCCTGCGACTCGTCAATCCCGGAGTCGCTAGATTCAGCCGACTCATCCTCAGCATCTAGCTCTTTCTGTTTCTGCAAGAGTGGACGGTCCTCAACCTGGTGCATTATCGTCTCGTCTTGCGCATCACTTTGTTCCTGCAGCAATCTCGGGTTATCCCCACCGCCCATGGTCACCAGCTGCTCCAACGTTGATACTTCTGTGGCGTCGTCGGGTTTCTCCTCCGATCCATTGGTGTGGTGCTCGGTCTGTGGAATTGGATCCGGTTCCTGCTTCTCCCCGGTAGTTTCCAGCTCCTGCTTTTTCGGCAAGAAGCTCGAGTTGATATCCCCAATCCCGACGAAGAAGTCATACGGTATAACCTTGATAAGGTTAGGGCTCCAGCGCCAAACGTCCCCACGGTCGTCGATAATAACGACCATCTTTGTGTCCACGGGGAAGATCCGATGAAGATTTTTAACAGACAAACTTCCACTTTCGTCACGACTGAGGATGCGATCACTGAATAGCTTCCGATCTGGATCTATGATACTAGCAATGGCTTGCGCGTATGACCTGGTTCCCATCGTGTAGATGTGTAGTTCATACATCTCTGAAACATTTTGTAGGAACTCCTCTAGCCCCGGTCGTAGCTTAATGTAGTACCAACAGCCACGCATTCCAGGACCATCATCTACTAACTGAAAAGCCCGAACATCGCTCACGGCAGCATAGTTCGGATTATCTTTGTCTGCCATCCACTCGCCAACAGTAGGATCAACGGCCGCATGAATAATGGTTTGGTCAAGGTCGACTACGAGCGAGAGTTTTCGGTTTGCTAACAAACGCCGCTTGGCATCTTCTTCCACGCGTATAGCCTCGCTCTCGCTTACAGTAAGTGCGGTGTTATCATGTGTCATCCGAATAGGTGCGCGCATAGAATCCGTGACGTCCGTGTTATACGTTGCCCTACAAACCAGTTAGGTTGGGTTAGGAGGATATCGCAAACAATAATCGAGAGCACTTACTCAGTCATATCCTTTCCACATTCGGCGCAAAGCCCGCCATACTGCACTTCGTGCGCGCATGGCTCATCTATCTCGACAATATCAACACTAGTGAGGTCAGCAATCCGACATCCAAGCGACTAAGCAACAAGACCAAACTCACGGTCCATCAAGAACATCCCCCTTACTAATCTTCCACTGCACAATCGTCCCATCAACGGTCGACTCAAACCGAGTCGGAAAATTTCGCTTCACATCGGCCTTGTTCCCCAGCCCATCCCCTTCCGTAACGATAGTCTGGTACACATACCAGAATAGTGCCTCGTCCCTCTCCACCTCATCACCCGGTTGTTTCAGCAACGACGTAACGGTGATGGGGTAATAGAGACTCGGCGGTAAACGAAGAAGCATGCTCTGTACCAATGTTGTGTTTCTCGCGTGTCTTTCGTCGAAGTCGTATCCCCGTTGCCCTCCGTGATCTCAATAGATATGATAGGCGGAGATAAAGCCACCAAATGGCAGTGATCGCGATGTAAAAGCTCGTGTCCAACAGCTATGGATCCATGCCTATCGACCTGTAGGAATGCGAGCCGACCAAACCACCTAGCCTCCAACGGTCGCTCGAGGGAATAAGAAATGCGGAGAGCGCGTGCGAGTAAAAAGTAGATACAGGGACGCTTTAGTTTGCTTGAAGTCGTGCGGAGAAGATGAGGTACATGGGTGGTAGCTGGTAGCTGGTCGCTACGAGCGCACGCGACCGGAAAAGGGCAGAGAAAATAGGTTCGTGATCAAAGGAAAGGATCTCGCATTCCAGAAAACATAAGTAGTGTCAGGAAATGTCTTGAAAGTTTCTTGTGTTAACACTAGCTGCGAATTAAGCAGCTTGCAGTAGTGATGGGGTGATGAAAGAGGGCTGGAGGTCAGTCAGTGCTGAAAGAAGGTTTGCGACCAGCTTGATAAGGCAGCAACCAGTGTCGGTAGGCGGTCGGGAGCTGTGGGCACCAGGCGGCACTCCACAGTCGGCCCAGACCCAGACTCTTCTCGCCAGTTGCTACTTGCTGCTACTTTACCTAGACAAGTTTTTTTTCGTACTACACAGTTACTACGCTGTGACAGATTTAGTGATTGAGATGGACATTCCTCACTGCAGGTCTAGATTGCTACTTCGTAGCCAAAGAGTAACACTACCTAGCTCAAGCGAAATACAACAACGATGAACCATAACATTATCACAATGAGTCGCCGATTCAGGAAACAATGGAGGTCCATGGCTATTTCTCGAGCCTTAAAACTCATTCTCAACAGCAGCTGCCGGAGTAGCTCGCATTCAAACGAGAACCCGCGGTGAAACAAGAAAACGACGATGTTAGGGTACGTATATATAACGGATTCTTGGTCGTTTACTTGGCCTTGGCGAGACCGACGGCACCGTTGCCGAGGTCGTACACGCTGTACCACTTGCGCAGGAAAGCATCGCCGAGAATAGCAAGAGGACCAACGGGCTCGGGGAAGTCCATGCCCATGAAGGCGCTGATGCAAGATCCCTGAACTTCAAGAGTGTAGTCATAAGGCCCGATGGTGAAGTTGTGGCCGGTTAGAGTGAAAGTAAGGTCAGGCAGAGAGTCGCGCGTGTTACAGTCAATGCTGTATTGGCCAGTGAAGCCCTTCTTAGCCCCGATTTGCGCGTTACTTCGTAGATGTCAGCAACTGGTTCTGAAGAATATCGATGGTAGGGTATATGACTCACATCATCTCAGCGAGGTTGGAAGGAAGGGCGATCAGAGAAGTGCCGGTGTCAAGGATAACACCAGTGTTCTCGAGGTCAGCAACCTCGTCGCCAAGAGCAATGGCGTCAAGGTCAACCTCCCAGTAGGCCTTGCGGCGAAGAGGGATTTTAATCAGCTCACCCTCGTAGTGGTCCTTGTCGATACCACCGAAGGTGGCCACAGAGCTGTCACCCTCCGTGTTGGCATCTCCAAGGTAGAAAGCAAAGACTGGATCATCAAGAAGACCCTGGTTGATCATGTTATAGAAGGGGGGGACAATCTTGTTGACGGAGATGGTATCAAATCCGAGGCCAAGGATGCCGTCGAAGCGGCCAAAGGCAAACGCCAGGCCAGGCTCGTTAGTGGCCTCAGCGAAGTCTTGCCCTTTAACTTTCAAGTCACCGATCTGCAGGTTGTCTCGAGACACAAATCCACTCAAGCTGCCGGATCCGTACTGGATAGCAAACTCGCTACCGTTCTTCTGATATGTGGACGAAGAAGAAGAGTCAAACTTCTGGTGAAGGTAGCAAGCGATAGAGCCACACTCCGATGATGGAACCCAGAGGTTGGAGCTGCCGGTGTCAAGGACGACTTTGAAGGTCTGAGGAGGGGTACCGAGTTCGATCTCAGAGAAGTCTAGCAAGGTTCAGTCTCATTCTGTCACGCATGAACGCAGATATGTAACATACATTGCGCGTTCATGAAATTATCAACCAGGACATCGTGGCGGCCCATGGCGTTGGCTGGTTCGTCCTCAAGTACATGCTGCTGCTGGAACTGACCCATGTACTTCTGGCCCAGGGCATTTGCGTGGTCGGCTATGCTGCGAGTGATCTAGATAAGTCAGTAACGATCACAAACATGCTCCATAATGTTGGTTCAAATGGAATGAGCTGGGGAGACTCACAAACTGTTCTGTCAGAGGTACCTTGTTGAGCTTAAGCTTGTGGACCTCGGCGGAGGCACAGCCTAGCAGCACGGAAGCTGTGAGCAAGGAGGCTTTCATGATGGGCGACAGCAAAATAGCGAAATGAGCGAGGAAATAAAACGAAAGAATGGACTTTAAAAATATGGATCAGGGCGATGATGGAACGAACAGAGAGATGATAGGAAGGAGTTGGAGAAGGGACGAGAGGTGAGTGATCAAAAGAGGAGAGATGATGCAAGTCGTGATACGGCCGGGACCCGGAGGGTGACCTGGTTGTGGAGAGACCCGGAGAGCAGCCAATCACCAGACCGCCAGCTGCGTCATCGAACTGGGCATCTTCAGGCAGACGAATGTGAAGGTAGTTGAATTTCTTTCTTGTATCCTATGAAAGTCCCTAGTCTACTAATATCTACCTGCTCAAAATAATCCGCGTAGTCTTAATTCCGTCTCCCATTTTGAATGCCTTGAGGTTCTTAAAGGTAGCACGCAACGCAGGCAAACCGTTGCGTTGCTGGAGCCTTATAAGCGCCAACACCCTTATCAAGCAGCTGACCAAAATCTGGCAGCCTGAGGCATGTACTAGAATCATCAGGCACTAGTCCGCAAGCCTTGCTTTGAATAACCAAATCACCATCTCACTTCCAGCCCTGTACCCCTTGTACCTACTTGGCGATTTTTCCTTATTTCGCCCTCTCCTCGGGAAACAAAAGGCGGAAATGTGCAGTACAAGCTCACCAGATCATAAAGCCTTCTACCTAAAGGAGGAGGAAAGAAGACCAGCCCGGCGGAAGTGATTAGAGGCTACAGTAAACAGGCCCCAGAATAGCAACCCTCCCAAACTACTCCGTATTAATCTAACAAGTCACTGTGTCAGTGATTGGGCTCCGAGGTCTCAATCATACTCTTGCTCAGCGAACCCTTGGCAGGATTGTCAAGATAGATCATTAAAGTTCAGTGCCACTCATGGAATGGCCTTTCCCTTAACCTTTTCTTAATAATCTCCCCTGAACCAACCTCATTTTACATCTGGGCACAACATTGGACTTACTGGACTGAAACTGTTTAAGAATACCACATTCATTGAACATAGTTACCCTGAATTAATTAAACAATAAAATCCGATACATAATAAGTGCTAATCTCTTCTTCTAGTATACTAGGCAAAAGGCTTGCGGAATAGTGGAAAAACTCAATATGTAGTTAACTAATGCTCCTCGTTATCAGCTCAGTGGCTCTGGATATTCAATTTTTTAAATAGACTTCCGCCGCTATATAGGTATCTCGAAACTCTCCTATGGAAAGATGCTTGAGACATTCAAGCCAATTCGTGTATTTGTTCTTTCCCAGTTAGAAAGCGCCAGTTTGCGGCTGCCCTTAGCACATATTACATGTACATATTACTCTGGAGCGAGGGCGATTCTGAATTTCTAGAAATACTCTAGCCCTCACTTTACAGCTTTGCCCACTTCGTTACAAGGGATAATTGGGGTTAGACCAAGAAAACGGCCATTGCACTACATATCTGCTAGCCAAAGATATTGGTGGTACATATTTATTTCTGCCTTCTCGCTATGCACAGCCATGGCCACCACCTCGCGATACGATAAGACGCCTAGTTTACCGATAGAATTCAAGCCTTTAAGCTTGTTAGTACCATAGTATATGAAGTTATCACTAAGGGTAACATACCTGTCGGCTTCCTGTCCGGTTTTAACTTGAGCAGAGTAAGCATCCTCAAGATCGGACTGGATTATGTTGTATCGATTCTTTCGAACTGCGCGGAGACCAGCTTCTTGCATGATTGCTGCAATAACGGCACCGGACAGCGGCTCATTTCGGACGATAAGGGAGTCCAAATCGACCTCAGGAGACAAGGACATCTTCGAGGCGATCGTGGAGAAAATAAGTCGGCGCTCCCGCCTATCACGAAGGTTTGGGAATTCGATCTTTCGGTCCAAGCGACCGGGTCGGAGCAGTGCTGGATCCAGGGTGTCTGCTCGATTGGTGGCCATGATGACCTTCACGTTGCTTGTCTGCTCGAAACCATCCATCTGGTTCAGAAGCTCCAGTAGGATACGCTGGACCTCGCGGTCAGCGCCGGTTTGTGCATCGAAACGCTTTGTGGCAATGGCATCGATTTCATCAATGAAGATGATTGCCGGTGAGTTCTCTCGTGCCATTCTGAAGACATCGCGGACCATACGTGGTCCTTCTCCAAGATATTTCTGCACGAATTCCGAGCCATTCACTCGAATGAAGCTAGCGGTGGTGTTGTTCGCAACAGCTTTGACCAACATGGTTTTTCCGGTACCCGGAGGGCCGTATAAGAGAACACCGCGAGGAGGATCGATACCTAAGACGAGGGGAAACAAATATTAGATATGGCATCAGTAATAAGAGCGCACAAGAAGGAAGCGTGTACCAATTTGTTTGTAGAGGTCAAAGTGCGTCAAAGGAAGCTCGACGGCCTCCCTGATCTCCTGCTTTTGCATATCAAGACCACCAACATCTGCGTATGTGACGTCTGGCTTCTCGCTTTCGCCCAGCATGGCAATAGAAGAGTCCGCCTCCGGGGGTAGAATATCGACAAGAGCATTGGAATGGCGATGCAGCGCAACGGAGGATGATGGTTTCAACTTTTCGCGATCAAGGGTGGAGAGGACGCGGACGACATAATTCGAGCCGGTCGACGATTGTACGATACCAGTGCTAGAACCAACATTAGTTTGACTTCTCGACCATCGTTATCTATCGACTAGCGTACTTCTGATCGATCGCTTCCATGAACTGGCCTATGACCAAGGGTACGCTCTGTATCCGCTTGATTTCCTCCTGTGCACGAACAAGCTCCCTCTTCAAGCTCCTATTTAATCGTGTTCAGTAAATAATCTTCTGCAAATTCGCGATAGCAAACAAACCTTTGCTCATCCTTGATGTATTCCTCTTGGAGTTTGATGTACCTGTGGTTCACCGGTCAGTTCAAAGTACTGGGCTTCAGGCATTTTGACCTAAACATACTCTAGATGCCTCTGCAGCTTCTTCAGGGTAGCATATTCATCACCGTCATCCGCTCCTGTGCCTTCGAGCGAATCTATGTTGGGAATCGTATCCAAGGGAGCTGCCTTCGTGTAAGACGAGAGGGCGCTCGCCGGGTTCTCCACGGCGATGTCTCCCATTACAGATGGTGGTGGTTGGAAAGTAGAAAGACTTGGGTTCCGTCGGTGTTCGGGGGAGATAAAAAGAAGACGAAATGATTGTTGTGGTTGGGGAGTTTAAAGAGCCTTGTCTGTCCGAAGCTTCGCTAGCAACCACGATAGACACATCGCTCACGTAGCTACCCAGCAGAGGCACGTGACTTTGCAGCTTGGCGTGGCGAGGAATCTATCAGAAGTTCGGAACAGAAGTAGAAGCAGAAGCAGAAGCAGGCCAACGCGCAACTTGGCTTGGGAGTTGATGCTCTACATCGGCTGAAGTATCAACAATGCACAGCGGCATTCTTTACAGCGACTCTTCGCCAAACAACAGGAGCCATCTTTCCTACAGCAGGAGCCCCATGATTTACCCTGCTGCTTGATGAAACATTTATATATTTAAAGTAAGGACTTGTGAATTCCCTCTTGCAGTTAGTTTTACCAATTTCGGGATAGCTACCTGATACGCTGTATTGTCATCACCACCCGCCGGCTCCTCCGAGTATATAAGAACCGCCCTCGCTGTTCTGGCCTTCTCACTTGTCTCATGATGTAATCGCTGCGAGGCTCCGTCGTCGCTTATCCTCCTGGAGAAGGTGGGCTGCTTTTAGCTCCTCTTGACCACTTTTTTTCGCTGCAATTCTATACAGGTTAATTGCAATGGTGTCCTGCCGCTTGGTCTCCCTCGCTCGTCAGCAACTATCCTACCCTCAGGCCTATCCCTTAGTGAACCACTTACTCCCAAAGCGAAAAAGAATATTGGTTTTGATTATTATTATACCCTGTTTCTTTCTATTTGTTTCCTCTATCCTTGTAACATACATATAATACCCTCTCCATATATCGGCCTTCCCGACCTACTTTGTCTACTAATAACAGTTGCTAGCACGGATCTCTCTAATATTTTCTTAAACAGTGCTTCTGACAATAATCACTTCTCTAGGGACTTTCGTTCTTGGTAGCTGTGTCAAGTCGGATGATAATTCTAATAATAACTCGATCCTAGGTGACAAAGAGGAGCAACCTACACCGGCGGCACACTAGAGGCTAAAAGTCTCGATATATTATATCTCAGACAAAAGCGCTATAGCCCAAGGGACTCAGTAAGCCTCTCTTCTTAAGACTATCCACCCTTATTGCTAATGTGAGAGGATATCCTACTGGTCAGTGTAGTCGCCTGTGGATCAGGTAGGGATACGATACCAAAAGGATCAGGATAAGGTATATAGGTGAAGAGTAAATTCTACAATTCATTGAAATTGTAGGAAGAAAAAGAGCATGACACCTTTTAAAAAACAAGTGCTTCCTTGCCTGAGGTTCAAAATAAAAAGACAGACAATAGGGTATCAATATAGAGAAGTAAAGCAATTAGAACGCCTCAAGAACATACATCCAACACTAACACATAATCAGAGTGAGCATTTAGCGAGCCCGATGAGCAGTGTGACCTCTCCCATTGCAGAACCAGATGCGACCACACTTAAGGCGCGACTCGTTCTCCTTCTTTATAGGACCAAAATAATCCTCAAAGCACTCTCCAACACGGTCTGTGACAACGGCTAGGATCACCCAAAACAAGGTGACTATCAGCCTTGCAGACGCCGGCCTTGATGACGCCAAAATCTGTTGGCGAATGCCATCAGAAGATTCCTGTCTATGACAATATCCTGCTCGAGATCGGTGGCAGCGGGCCGTCCAACAAACATCGCGAAATCCAACCGAATCTCGTCCGTAGGGATGCCATCTGTGTTTTGATCTGTCTTCCAACCGTGTATCTCGGGCCCCGTTTCTCCACTGAGGATCTCAACGTGTTGCACCCGTACGGCAGGGGAGTGGAGGTTTCTAGATGAAACCGCATAAACCCTTCTGCCGAGCCGCCAAACATCAATAGTGAGGTTGTTTTCTCGGCTGAGATCGATTGTTATGCAAGTTTTGACGGTCGTCCCGGGGGTTTCCAACCATCCTCTCGCATCGATCACCAGCCGCGGCGCAGATTCCGATGCTCCCACTTCGAGGACGACAGTCAAATCGTCTGTCGACTCAGGCGCCCAGCAGGCATCTGGTTCCTTCGCCCAGTTACCCAGAACAGTCAGGAGTGAGGCACGTGGAATTAATTCATCGAAAACACCCATTGCGAAAAGTTGTTTGTCAACCATAGCTTTGAACAAACCCGTGAGAGTCTCATGAGCAAATCCGGGCATCTTGATCGTCAAGAGCTCGGTCAGAAAGTTATATGAGAATTTGGCGGACTTCAGGGGTCTATTGCGATCGGACGAAAGGAATTCAAAATCCTTTGCACTGACGCCCAAAAACTGCAGAACTTCACAGCCAGTATATAGGTTGTCTTGGAGGCAGGCAACGAAACTTGCATACCCGTCATACTTCAGAAGATTAGTATGGGCGTGGGTGGGAATAGCAAGTCTGGGCATCTTGGTTTTGTTGGAAGAGAAGTTTGAGGTGAAGAAACCATCGTGTTGGGGAAGGCGGGGTGAGGGCTCCATCGCTGGGAAGTCCATCGCGAGAAGGTGCACCTCCCCACCGCGATGATCTCTTAAATGGAGGTGACGGGTCTGAATGTAACAAGTATTCGAAGAGATATGCACTGGCCACTCGGTATCGAAATGAGCGATGGTTTGCTCTCGGGGGGTGATAAAAGAAGAGTTGCCTCCGGTGATTTGAGGCAATCCGGGGTTTCTCCTGTTTACCAGACCAGAGGTTGAGAGCACGTAATATTTATGTAATCAATCACGTGACGTATATTACTATATTACCAGAATTTTTACCACTCAGCCAAAAAGGGCTAATGGCACCTCCGTTGGCGTTGATAACAGCCTGGCACATCTCTGGCATCGTCCCAACTAGGTATCGCAAGCGGTCCTCTGAAACTGCATCCCAGGCACCTCGTACAAGCAATCGTAGCTGGTCATATGAGACATGGCCATTTGTTGGTTCATCAATCCAATACTTCATATAATCCCATATGTTTTCAATGGGATTAAGATCAGGTGAATTAGATGGCCATGGAATTGGTTCAATTTCTCTTTCAGCTAGTTCTCTGCGTGTATACCTGCTTGAATGGCCGGGAGCTGAATCCTGCATGAATTGAAGCTGTATGTCCTCCTCTTGTTCTATTAAACGTTGATATCCTTCAACAAGAGGAACAATTCGTTGATAATAACTTTCAGAGTTAATAGTACCCCAATCCTTCTCCCAAAAGAGGCAGGGACCTTTGGTAAGGCCATGAAAGCAACTCCAAAACATCCATCCTTTTGGATTTTGAATACGGCCTTTTTGGCATGTCTCTTCAAGGTCTTCACCAGCTGTACGGGTCACATAAAGCCTTTTATTAAGCTCAGAGGTAACCCAGGATTCGTCGCTCCAAAGAATTGTGAACCATCTCTCTAAAGACCATTCTAAATGAGCTTCTCCCCATTCAATTCGTATATCTTTTTGGAAAGCATGGGCTTTCGGAGTGCTTTAAAGCGGTGATAGCCTCGTTTTGCAAGGGAACGAGCAAGTGTTGAGGTGTCTACTGGCAGCTCTAGCTCTCGAATTACCTTAAAAAAGGTAATCGACGAGTCCTCTTTGAAGAAGAGATAAATGCAATAACATAGTCTGTCGCGATACGGCCCGTGGCCGCCGCCCGGCTTTACATAGTTCCGCTCTGTGTTCAAGTTTAGTTCTGCTTCACGGATCTCGCTTCGCTTAATCCAACATTAGCAACACCAAGAAATTCATTGAGATCGCATCTTCGCGACATTGGTAGCATGTCCTACCGATCTGGGCATATTCATATTTGTTAAATTAACCGCCAGGTCCTTTTCAACTTCAATCGACTCTCTGTATACATATGTTTACGAGTACAATCGCTGTGTTAGGACCCCACCATCAATCGCCTCAGCCACACTAACCCACATTGCTGGTTGGGATCATCAACCCAACATCCTTCTTCTCCTTTCAATAATCAATGTCATCGAATCCGTCAGTTCGTCATTTAGAGCTACGTTTAGATGAGCTTGCCCATCAATTAAACGCTTACTACTGCTGGGCGTTTTGCCGGGCAATTTGCTGGTCAATCAATCTACCTATTCTCCTACCTTGCCTCCACTACTACCCCACCTATATCTGCCAAGAACATCTTGTATCCTGCTGATTGGGCATTAACACGATCTGCTGTACACCGTACATGAAGCTACCAAGGAGTTCCACCGTCTAATTGGGCAGTTGGAAACCGACGAGTCTACTGCTTTCCTTGAATGGATTGGCAGCAACCAGATCCCCGAAGCCGACGCCACTGAGCCCGCTGCACCTCTCGGTGGCCAGTCTCAATCTAACTCGCAGAGTCGTTCTGCTTTGCCTACAACTAACGAGAATCCCACTAGCAACGAGTATGCTGGTGATCCTCCTTCTACGCCGCTTACCGCTGTGTCTTCTTCTGATCCCATCATCGCTGACCCTCCTACTGTACGGCCGATTTTTCGCTATACAACTGTCGATACGCGTGGCCATCGAAAACGCAGAGCTATTAGTCTCTCTGAGCTAGCTACGGACCGTTCTACTGACCTTGCCGGTTCTGCTGATTCAAACTCTCCAGCAGGTTTTGATAGCTTATACAATAATAGCCGTCAAAACAGCCCTCAAACAGCTGTTTTGCCAACCAGTACTACAGAAATACCTGCCATCTCTGACGAATTACGACAGCAAGCTGCAAGCATCGCTGAAGATTCAATAAGACGCGGAAACCGTGGTCATCACGCTGGAGCTCCTCGCGGCCCTGCTTTCAGAGGATTCAACGATAACCGTAACGACAACCGTACCGCTGTAAGAATCCGGCTCAGCCTCAACAGGACCGTCCTGCGGACGAAGAGCCTACCCTAGCAGATGTGTTGCGAGCGCTGCAACAGACCAATACCCGCATTGGTCAGCTTGAAGCCCGTTTTACCGAACCTCAACCTTAACCTCTACCTCTACCTCAAGCCCAACCTCAGGCTCCATCTCAATATCCCGCCGCTTGTATCCGTGCCTTCCTGCCCACCCACCGCCTTCGTCTTATGGGTGCGCCACGCATTCTTCATAGTCACATATTCTTCATAGATTTTAATATTTGAAGCTATTCAACAACCACAACAACTAATTATCAATAAAAAAGTCTTCCCCAGCTTCTATAGCAAGTCTTTTGTTTTCAATTCCCCTCTGAATTTGTTCCTCCGAGCATGGTGTGGGCAGATATCCATAAACCTTTTTAAATTGCTTCGCTAGCTTCTTCTCCTCCCTTGCAATATCTTTCTCCTTCCTGACCTTAATTGATCGAATTGCATCGCGAGTCTTTAGGATCCCGTTGCTACTAAGCGGTTTAATCTGCTGCTTAGTATAATTCTAGCGTTGAGGCTCCTGCGCGGTTCTAATCCTGCAAATTGCTTCCTGGGTCATCTGTAGCTCCTCTAGCTTCTTTATTTGGTGTTGAAAGACTTTGGTCAGGTTCCGCCTAGTTTTCTCAGATAGTGTAGTAAGGTCCTTTATAACCTTTGCCTAGTTTCTAGTAAGCGCTTTAATTATTGCTGGAGGACTGTTTTCAATACTGGAGAATAATAATGGTGGCGGAGTTAGTATATCTCGACCTGGGAGCTCTGGTACAGATATATCCAGGATTACTAACTAATTAGCAAGCTGCTCAGTAATTTGACGGCCATTAACTGGCCAGATACCACAGTCTTTAAAGGAATCTTGAATAATTTGCTGTGTAAAGGCTTTCTTGCAGACTAGTTAAATAATCTACAAGAACTCTATGTGAACCGCACTATACAATAGCTGCGGAGGATAGATGTATATGAAGCGGAGTCAGAGGGTCCAACAATGTGTCTTGATTATATGTGAACTAATCGCTGGTCTTCCTGCGGGAAGGCCAGCAGCGCGCGAAGATGACTTCGCGCATCACGTGCGTAGTCGCAGGCGCAGTTGCGGCCTGAGGCTCATAACTGCGCCGCGGTGTGAACACCGCACCTGCAGTACTGCGGTGATGTCTATACACGGCGTCCAACACTCTACCTTCCTATATGGCCTACCACCCCAGAAAGATAATTTATTATTTATAAGCTGGAATCACTGCTTATAAGCAAGAAAAGGTTTTCTATCAAGTAGCTGACAGAGATATATTGAATGAGGCAAGAAACTAAAGGAAATAATATAATTATTCTTGCAGTATTATAAAAACTCCAGCGTAAGGTGCGAGCCATGGCTATTAAATATTAGATATTACTTCTTGCCTTGCTTCATGCGATCCTTTGTAGCACGGTCAAATTCATTTAACCAGGCAAGTACTAGTTCGTCAGATATCCAACCATTTGGAGATATCGCGGTCATTGTTTTAGATAGTAGGGCCTTACTATCTTGATACCAGGTCTCCATAAAATTGCCGCTGGCTTTAAATATAAAGAATGGTGCTATTACCTAACCATCCGCGCTAATATATTCCAAAGCAGTAATATTTTCACCTTTCTCACCCTCTGCAAGGTCAGGGCAATTTATACCACTAAAGACCTTCTAAGCACGCCCTTGACCTGGTTAGAAACCATATTTATCAAAGTTATAAACAAGGCGAGCAGGGACCTGTCAGATAAGGTCGGCTGTTCCGTCTTAAGTTGTCGGACCTTAAGGATTATTCTGTGGACAAGTGGAAGATCGTTCGTAGATACGTTAATGATGTGGTGTAGATGCACGTAGTGGTAACAAGTGAACAGTAGACTAGTTGTGCTTCCGAAGATAACAGACAGTAAGTAAAACTCCTAGGTACAGTGCGCAATGACAGTCCTTAAATACCCAATGTCCGTCATGTCCCTTGATCGTACATATATGATCCCCCGATCATATATATAGTTCGCCTGATCATAAATACTCGATCACTTGATACTACGCTAGTCCGCTTTTGGCCATAGCATCATATCATCCGATAGACTCGTTCGGTCCATTGTTTCTCCGCTGTCGTCACAGCGTCGGCTGCGGCGCAGTAGGTTCATTGGCTGACAATGTCCGCGTTCTCTGACAGGACCCTATTAAAAAGTAATTTTAGCTGGTTGTACCAGTGTTGGAGCAACCCAGCATCTTCTGCCTGTATCTGCTTTAATTCCTTAGTTTTCTGCCTCACTGGAGCAAGTCCTAGATGTGCTGGTATACGCGCTTTGAATTAATATGGCCACATCTTGCTAACCTGCTTATCTGAGCCCGCGCGGGCAAGTGCCTGATTTGCCCACGCTGTAATAATAGAAGCAGTTGGTGGGAGGTTCCAATTCCGCATCTGTATAATCCAATTGATCAAGGCCTTCTCTTGGTACGGTTGTAGGAGGTTTTTATTCAACGTGGTTGGTGTTATTGTTGGTTTAACTTTTTTCAGGCGACTTACAGTGGCACGACAAAAGTATTCGCAATACGAATTTGACCGCCTGCTGTATTGGGCTTAGTAACACTGTTTTTAACCCTTTGATTCGCCAATATGAGTGGGGATGGCAAATACTTTTGTCATACCACTGTATAAGCGTAGGATAAGGCACGTTGAATTCACGCGCAATTTTCGCGATATTCGGTTTTTTTTGTGCTGTAGCGGTAGCGATAGCTTCAAGCAAGCAAGATTCATTAAATTCCGGAGATTTAGGCATGTTGTGTGGCTTCAATATTCAATAATAATAAGGATATTAAAATCTATGAAGAATATGTGACTATGAAGAATGCGTGGCGCACCCATAAGACGAAGGCGGTGGGTGGGCAGGAAGGCACGGATACCTTCCAACCTCCAAACCCTAATGGAAGCGGGCCGCCAATACCCGGTGCAATTCCTCTTGGCGGCTATCCCGTTGACCCTGATGCTGTCATTAGGCACACTGGCAACTGGAAAACTGGTGAAATCGGTTTCTTTTGGCCTGATATGATAGACGATGTTTCTATCAAGCAACAACACAACTCTACATACTATAAAGACGTTAATATGTTTGTGGACCGTATTCGTGATATTATAGCCTACACAAAGGAGAACCCATGGTCAAGGCTAATATCCAAGCTTGCCTCCGTGGAGCCGCTTTGCATTGGTTCACGTCTCAACTTACCGAACTTGAGAAGATTGCTTTACGGACCGCCCCGATGGAGCAAGGGTGGCTTGCGTATCTGTTACATCAGTTTAAGGCAAATCCGCAAGTGGCTTTGCAGAAACTGCATACCCTTAGCTACAGCTACAGTGACATCAAGGCTAACCGTACCCCCCAATCCTTTGCTGAAGATATTATTCGACATTATCATACCGCTGGAATCGTTGACCCTTTTAACCAGATCTCAATGATATGGAATCGCTTGGACGCTTACCTTTAAAGAGATGTTCCTGAACCTACCCCTGAAACCTCGTTAGCTCAATTCCTTGAGCAGCTGGAACGAAAAGAGCGCCCTATGGCAAAACCTTTTTGCAAAATATGATTCCCGCAAGGGTAAGCCTCGCAATGGTAACAACGGTCCCAAATCCTACCGGAATGGCAACGTTAATTCCAATGGTCCCCGTAATAACAACGCTCAATGGCAGCCAGCTAACAATCAACACTCGAATAGTTACGGCCCGACATTCTACCCCCACTTACCAGCCTTTCTACAGCCAGCAGCCATACGGTCAAACCTTCAACCCGCAGAACCCGTATGGGTATCGGAGCTACCAGCCGTGGCAGAATTGGAGCCAAGGGCAAACTTCAAGCCAAAACTCCAATTCTTCAGGGTTTCTACGCGGCGGGTCCTCTCTAGAGTCCAGTAAGCCTACTCCGCCTCAAACCAACTCGAATTACGGACAAAGCTACGGAAACAATAACAACCGTCAGCCGTGGAATCAACACCCTGCAAATTATCGAGCGTACCACACTGAAATTGACACTCCCGAGGATAATACTGCTATGCAAGTATATTATGCTGAACCTATTCCTGCATTTCAAGCTCTGTCGATGCAGTTAGCCATGCCTATTGGATATGTGGTTTCCCCTGCACCAAATACCTACGTTGAACCTCCTTCTGATCCTTCTGTCTATTACGATGGTACAGCCGAAGAAGAAGTTGAGCATTACGATGCTGAATCTAGACCTGACGCTGACCTCGCCGATGCCATGACGGTTAGTATTAAAGAACCTGCCAAGTTGGTAGCTAAGTGCATTGCATGCCGAGCTGAATTCAGCTCAAATAACAAGCTACACAAACACTTACCAGAATGCTTTCTGAAAAGCGACAATAACGTCGAGAACAATGAGGATAACACCTTAATTAATGCTTCGACTACTGCTTTACATGTTGTGCCCGCTATATCCCTCGCAGAAACACGCATCATTTGAGTCGGACCGCAATCGGAAGCCAAATACAGCTATGTTACGAACCTACCGAAGCGCAGTTGCTCTAGCAGGCTTGAATACAACTAAATCCTATAATAAGGTTGTTCTTGACACTGGTTGCTCGTGGTCTGTAGGAGACGCTGAATTCCTCCGGAGCATCCCCGGCGTGAAGATCGAGCCTGCTACACAACATATCACGGTTAGCGGACTAGGATCAAAGCATCCGTCAGATATCTGTGCTACATTTAACCTTTACTTTCCTAGCAAGATGTCGGATAATCCAGTATTTGCAAAGCTTCCTGTCTCTGTATCCCTTGTCAAAAATGCCTCTGCAAAATTGCTGTTGGGCATGGAGACAATGACAGAAGAGGACATTACAATCTCTAGTGGCCAATCGATAGCTACCATAGGATCCTGCGGAAATGTCGTGATACCTATTGAATACCGAGTCAAACAAATCGCTTGCCTGTGCCTGGAACGCCAGTCTACGCGTTGAAACAAATGACGATTCCTGCTCACAGCCGTGCAAAGACTCCTATACGTTTGCAGACCGCTTTACCTACTGGGAGAGACTACATGTTCACGCCTACTGACAAGCCTCTGGTCGGAGACCATGAAGTTGCCAACAAGGTCACGGTTTACGGACACCTAGTGGACAACAATTTCAACTTTGTTAAGCCAGTTAATGAAAGTTCAAAGCCTGTACACGTTAGCAGACATGCACGCCTAGGCGCTGTATCTGATCGTAACTATGTTACTGCCTTTTATATTGATCATTCCGCGACAGAGCTCGCCTGTATAACGACGGGTTTTCACGTTCCGAGGATAGTTCCTTTACAGAACCAGAGGAATTCTGTCTAGGCAATCCACTTAACAGCTCGCGAGATCTAGAGCAAGCGCGAAGAAAGCTACAGTTAGGCTCGGACCGCGAATATCGGCGCTACGTGGAACGCGCCTTGACAAGTGCCTGTAGTATTAACAGCAAAAACAAGAAATCTTTAAAAAACAATATTTCGACTACTGAACACCATGTTAATGACAATATGCCTATCAAAAAGTCTATTACTACGCATCCTGACCTCCCTGAGTTGCTGAATGAACGATAAGTTCTTTCAAACAATGCTACTACGTTGTCGAACGGAGCTACAGTCTACCATGGAGGTGACAAAGAGTTGGCCCGCCGTTATCAACGTCTGGTCGATCGTTTTGATATCTGGGCCGAATCTGATGGTTCTAATGTTGGAACAGTCAATATTCCTGAGACCCAATGGATGGAGATCCCGATGCAACCTGGCTGGGAGAGACGGTTGCCTCGACCTCGCGTTTACCGAGTCGGTCCAGCTGACAGAGCACTAATCAACGAGACCTTCGAACCTCTTCACAAGCTAAGAAAGATGACCACTGCTGTCGGCCATACTCCTACAGGATTCCCTGTATTTGTTGTATGGCGAACGGTTTACGACCCGCAAACTAACCAAACAAAGCGGAAAGGTCATGTTGTTATTGACCTGCGCGGAGCAAATAAGGAACCAGAGCCTGACTGTTACCCAATACCAACCCAGAATGACATTGTTACTCTTGTACGGGGCCGTCGTTACATCACGGTAATCGACGCTGCAAAGTTCTTTTTTATCAATGGCCTATCAAAAGATCTCACCGAATCGTTTGGCTGTTGTCTCACATCGCGGACAGGAAATCTTCCATGTCGTTATTATGGGATTCATTAATTCAGTACCTTATGTACAACACCAAATAGATCTAGCGCTAGAGGAGTTCAAATCATTCGCTAGAGCCTATATTGATGATATCGTTATCACTTCGGAAACGTTGAACGAACACTTTGAGCATCTGTCCTTGATTTTCAAACGCTTGCAAGACATGAATATCAAGCTAGAACCTACAAAAGCTTTTATAGGCTTTCCCTCCGTGCAACTACTAGCCAACGCGTTGATGCACTAGGTTTGACAACTCCAGCTGAAAAGCTTGAAGCTATACTGGCGTTGGAATTCCCGCAAACACTCAAGGATCTTGAGCACTATATCGGCCTGACCAGCTGGTTCCGGCACCATATTAAACACTTTGCGGTTCGCATTGATCCTCTGCAAGCCCGCAAAACAATGCTTCTAAAGGGAGCGCCTCGCAAGGGTCAAGCTCGTCAAGAATACGCTAAGACTACCCGTTTCACGGACCCTACACCCGCAGAACACGCTGCCTTTGGAGATATACAGAACCAATTCCGCAAGCCTCAATTCTTATGTCATTTCGATCCTTCCTTGACGCTTTATATTGACCTAGACGCCTCTGGCAAAGGTCATGGAGTCATGGTTTACCATATTGATGACTCTAATGGGTATACGCATGAAACCCAGTCAATCCCGCCTCCGCGTACTCGCGTACGACCGATCCTATTCCTAAGCCGAGCTCTTACTAAAGGAGAGCAATCGTATTGGCCAACTGAGCTAGAAGTCTCTTGCTTAGTGTGGACCTTACGGAAAGTCCGCCACATGGGTGAATCCGCGAAGCAAGTTATTGTCTATACGGACCATGCTTCTACTGTTAGTATTTCAAAGCAATTAACGTTACAAAGTATTACTCTAGAAAACCCGAACCTGCGATTAGTGCGAGCCAGTCAGTTCATACAGCAATTCCAGTTGACTGTATACCATAAGCCTGGTCGCTCGAACATTGTACCGGACGCTTTGTCTCGATTACCTCGCCGTGGTAGAACAGTCGGCAATACTACGCTGGATCTTGATGGCTTGAAGGTCAGTCCTCGTTCCAAAACCCGCCGGGGTCCTGAAGAAGGCGAAAACAGCAACCCGAATGTTGATTCACATACGGAGCCAGCTACAGAGCCCCCCGGTAACCATACGCATCGGAATACAGACCGTTTTGTCGACCGACCTACCCCAATTGAGCTACCGTTTTCAACCGTACAGCTATCTGAAAGCTTCAAGGATCGATTATGCCAAGACTACCCCGCTGATATTCGCGCTGCAGCAATAATCAAAACCCTGCAGGACGACACTGATACCAGTTCTTTACCCTATGTACTTGAAGATGGTTTGCTCTATATGCAGAAGTATGAGACCTTAGATGACGCTGAAGGCCGACCTTTTATTACACGAGAACCTTGGCTTTACGTACCTCGATCCTTAGCTCATGAAGTTTTTGCTATGATCCATGATAAGCGAGGACATCAGGGTCTTGACAATTGTATGCGAGCGTTAAATGGGGTTACTTTTTACAAAGGCCGAAAGCTATCACGGGACTATATTGGCCGTTGTCCTACTTGCTTAGAGAACAACGCCCGTCACCATCTACCTTACAGATCGCTTCAGCCAATTTTACCTGCTCCGGTGCCGTTCGACCTGATATCAATGGATTTTATTGTCCGACTCCCATCCAGTACCTTTAAACCTGACGGACAAGTCTCTGAAGTCATAAGCAATGATGGCCTTGATATGATGCTAGTCATTGTTGACAAGTTCACCAAACATGTTGGTTTAGTTCCAGGCCGCTCTACGTGGACCGCTTTTACCTGGGGTGAAGCATTAATGAAGTATTTCCGTTCTCATGATTGGGGCCTACCAAGAGGTTTTATTTCTGATAGAGATATTCGCTTCATGTCAAGCTTCTGGAAAGGTCTATTTACCAAGGTTCTAGGTGTTGATTGGTACTACTCTACCGCATATCATCCGCAATCTGACGGCCAGACCGAACGGATGATCCAGCAAGTTGAAATCATGCTTCGACACGCCTGTACGCAGGGTTTACCGTGGTTAAGCCAGATACCTTCTGTCATTGCTGTTATTAATGGGACACGCAATTCATCGACTGAAGCAAGTCCTCACAAGCTTCTATTCGGCATGGAATTACGTACCCCGTGGAATGCTTTAAAACGCGTTTTTAAACAAGACTTCAATGCTAGATTCGACGCCGAAGAAGCCATGAAGTTTGCTGCGGCCCGCATGAAGATTATTTATGACCGAAAGCATCGACCAATAATGTTTCACTCCGGTGATCGTGTTTATCTACGCCTACACCATGGCTATAAGCTCCCGATTCCGCATTATTTGTCGCCTAATTTTACCAAGCAATACGCTGGACCGTTTATTATTGCTGAGCGTATTGGGAAACTCGCATATCGACTTGACGGTCTACCTACCAGCTGGAAGATACACCCAGTGATATCTGTCGCTCAGCTTGAACCTGCTCCAAACCCCAAGGCTGACCCTTACGGGCGACGCTACACGAAACCTGACCATGTTACGGACGATCGGTACCCTGAAGACAATGATTGTTGGGAAGTTGAAAAGATCATTGACAAATAATCAATCTACCGAGGTCGGAAGCGTACTAGATACATAGTTACAGTACTTAGTTCGATGACTCAGCTACAGCGCTGACGAAGATCAGTGGATATTGGAACGGGACTTAGTCGGTGCAGAGGAAGCAATTAACGATTACGAGGAACGTTTGAAAAACGGTTGAGTATATTGCTAGTTTTATTATTCCCCGAGGACGTGGATGTCTTGTTTGACCCCAAATGTCGCGATACGGCCCGTGAATTATGTTATCCTAGTTGACAGAATATTAGTCCGTACGGGCAGCTCAATATAGAACTGTGAAGGCAAAATTCGGGAATGAGTATCCAGATACAGGGTGCTTGTCTCTTGAGGGTTACAGGTGGAAATGTGGCCGTTTCTGGCCTCAGTAGCAGTCATTTTCAGTGTTAACAAGCTGGCGACCCTCGCTCCGCTCGGCGCGAACTCGCTGCGCTCGTTCAACAGTCTAAAAGTAGACATTTAAGCAGGCGTTCAACAAAGCTTCTAATCATGCGTTTAACAAAGCATGCAATCAAGCATTCTAGTAAGTGTTTAAAAAGCGGTCATGTTGGCATACTAATAAATATGGTCACCCCAGAAAGTACATGTAGACACCCTCACGCGCGTAAAATGCATACTGTCTGCGCTTGAAGACCCCCCAAATATCTTAGTATATAGTTAATTTCACAGGTCCTCACATTCTAGTAAAATGCACCCAAATGCGATAAAGAGGAGTCCTACCTCCGCCAAAATATTTTCTCTAATGTGTAACCGTAATTTCCCTCGGGATCTACTAGTGAGGCACATCATTCGACTTTACCACAGGCAGCAACTACTAAATCCTCGAGTTCCTAAATGACGCAGATGGATCATTGTCAACAGGGCCACTCGATCTGGAGTAAATCACAGCTTCAGTTCCTTTTTAAGAACAGCTGCAGAATGAATGTTTTTGTGGTCGAAGCAGCATTGCATTCACCATATCCAACCCTTCTGGCTAATCCATGTCTTCAAAACCAGCCCAATCGTTCTCTCTCGTAATGGAGCATTGTATGGACGTGGCAGGTGGGACAGCAATCCATGGACAAGGCTCGGAGATCTCTCGTAAACTCGTGGTTAAAGGCTCAAGGGTTTAATGCGCCCAAAGATTAGTAGCTTGGGATAGGGCGAGGGGGCTGTGACGGCTGTCAAACAGTTCCAGGCTCCGTCATCATCCAAACCTTTAGACGCACTCCAGATTGGGCAGATCATTTCCATCAGGTGGGCAGCATGAGCCGTTATAAATAATCCTCTCTTCGTGACCGATCTCTCCAATCCCTTTTATCCCCCTTCTCTCTCTTCTCCTACCGATTTATCTTCTGAAACTGCCCCTACTGGCTCCTTTCTATTCTAACCGAGTTCGCCACGCTGGTCGTGTCCATGCTCCCCTGCGTCTCTTCTCCCCAACCTATACCTCTGCAATACGTTCATCAGCTGACGAAAGAGCTCCTGGGACCTTTAAAAAAAATACGGCCCTCACAAGGCAGCTGTGCAAATACTGCTATACCATGTTATGATCATGGACAACAGTGACTGAAGTGTCGCTGTTCGGCTCTGGAAAGCACCTCCGATCAGGACCAACAGGAGGCTCAACCTCAGACTAAGCTAACTGAAGCAGAGAACTAACTCAGGAAAGGGGTTGTTCCCCAACAAGGCCTTCTTTGCCTTCTCCAACGGGCGTGAGCAACAACAGATTGAGCTCGATCCCAAGAGAATAGTTTGATTCTTCTGATTGTTCCCCCGCCAAACACGGCATTCCCTTGCGTTAGACGATGAATGGTCGCATTTCACTGGCTCCATCCGGAGCGGAACAACGCAATTTCCCGGGGTCTGCCACTGGAAAGTTGGAAACCCCCTTTCCGCCTGCTAACCTAACGGACCGACTGACTTGCTTCTCCTGTGTCTCTACTGCCCGGATTATTACTGCTCAAATCTGGTAAAATAAGTTACTGGAAAGTTATACGCCAGTCTCCATCTGACTTTTGATATTCCCGGCCATTCTTTCATCGAATCTGGGGTGCTACCTTCCACTGTCCACGCCCTGTCCCCATTCCCGACATCCCCCATCCCCTTGTGCCTCCACTCCTCGGCCTTTCCAAGCGATCGAAAATTCCGCCTTTATGAAAAACTAAAATAAGAAATAAAATACAGGATTCTGACCAAGGGTCCCGTACTACACTGTATAGTGCACTATCTCAAGGTGCGTCTGTTTCCTTACATTCCTCCCCCGATCGCCTCTCTTCCTGTCATTGGGTCTATTACACGACTCGCACTCTTGTGGCCACGCACTTTTACTGGCCAACATCCACGGAACCACCGCGCTTTGCGAGCTTCTCCTACGGTCCTAACCATTCTTATTCTGTTTCTTTTTTTAAGCTTATTGCTTTGCTTCACCTCAGTCCCTCTTGACACCTTTGTTGTGGACCTTGTGCTGTTATTCCCCGTCCATGTTCTCTGAAGCTTGGCAGCTACCAGTCGCTGCTGTTCGCTGACCGAGCTTGTTTCCACCAGACTCCCTCTTGTTTCCTTTTCACGGGTCCCGTGACCAGTCACCCTTGCCATCTCTCAACCTGCCAACTGCTGCTATTTCGGGACTGGCTACCATCGTCCGCTTGCGAGTCGGCATTTTAATAGTCCAGCCTTGTCGGTATGTACATCTTTTTTTCCATTGTCTTATTCATTTTTTTTGTGATGACATGAGTCAAACTTGTAATACATTTACATGCGTTCCTTTGTCTTTCCTCGAGGTCTCCGCCTTAGGTTGGCCTGTTTCGTGCTTCGCCTCGGTCGTGTTGCAGACCAAGGCGCGACAGGCGACTCTCCAAACTGACGCGTCAAGACCTCGAACATCCATCGCAATTTGTTGGGTTGAGCTAGCTAATTACTGTGTTGTGAAATACGGGAGCTTCTGTTATTCTTGTTTTCCTTACCGGTCGCATGTTGAATGATGGAAACGTTGCATTTGTGTTATCTTCTCTGACAGCTCCTTTTGCCTTGCAGATGGGTTGGTAAAAACGCACGACATGAATGCCTGGCCCCTTGACGCCTCGAGCCTCCCAAACCATGAAAATGGCGCTTTTCATCAGGCGACCATTGATCCCTCCGCCGCCTTCCTCCACGCCTCTCCTACCCCCGACCCAAACCAGTTCCAGCGCATGTTTAATAATGGCGTGCCAAGGAATGCGTCTCCCGGATTCGCCAACCCTAACCAGGTAATCCCATCCAAACGGCCTCGGCCAGAAGATGGGATCTCGATGTCGCCGAGGCAAGCTCCTGGTGGACTTGCTTCCCGTTCACAAACACCTCACCAAGTTCCTTATCCTGGATATCAGGGTCCTGTCAATGGGGCACCTCAATTCTCTCATCCGGGGCAGTATCAACATCTCCAACAAGGCGCATCCGCAAATGTCTCCCAATCCCCAATCATGCAAGATTTTGACCAACATGGCGCGCAGAGAATGGGAACAGCTTCTCCAAGTCCATTTTCGCCGGCCGGGCCTCATGTCGGAACTCAAATGTCCCCTCCACAATCCGACCACCCCAGTCGGGTCAATACACCCCAAAATAGTTCATTTATACCAGCTCAGCATTTCCCTCAAGGGATGGGACCCGGTTTCTCACCCTCAGCCGCAATGACATCCGCATCCGTACAACCATCGATGCAGGCGCAATTTGGTATGCCACAAGGATACCAGCAGGCATTTGCCGCCCAACAACAGCAGCAGCGAATGCATGCCATGCAGATGCAGGGTCAAAACCGAGCGATGAATATGAATCCCGCCCTGGCTGGTCGTCCAATGGTAGCGGGCATGAACGCCATGGCAAACCCCCAGCAGATGGCGGCCATCAGGCAGATGCAGCAGACCATGTCGAAACCCCCGAACCCTGAGGGCTTCATGCGATCTTTGCAGAAATTCATGATATCAAGGAATCTGCCCCTTGATCCTAACCCTATTGTTTCTGGTCGCCCTATCAATCTTGTACAGCTTTATGCGACTGTTATGAAACTCGGGGGCTCAAAGAAGGTCACAGCAGCAAATATGTGGCCGGTCATAGCCCAACAACTCCAATTCCCTTCTGTGCAATTTCCCATGGCTGTTCAGGAGATTCGCGATATCTACCAGCGAAATCTCGCTACTTACGAACAAGCCTTCCTTAGCAGTCAGCAGAAACAGTTTTCAGACCAAGTTCAGCAGCCTTCAGTACCCCGACAGCTTAGTGATCCATCAAGCCTGCAATTCCAGTCTCCCGCCGTCAAACAGGCGCCAGGATTCGACGGCTCTCAGCAATTAGGGCACGCCTCTCCTGTTAGTACTTCAACACCAAACAACGCTCACCAAGGCGCCGTCAATGGCTTCGCGACTCCAACCCCAACACAAACCAAGGCACAGATCAAACAACAGCAAAACCAACATCGTCTTAGCGTCTCCCACCAATCCCAACCACCCGTTACACCCCACGACCTTAACGGGCAACTATCTACTCAATCCCCAGCTCGGTCCGAGAAGGGACCGAGTTCTGTGGTCGGAAAACCGACCGATGAGATTGACCAATCGTCTAACCGACCTCTTGGGCATCCAATACAAGACACCTTCAAGCCAATGGTAATTTCGGATCATAAGTTCCATGGCCCCATTGCTGTCGGCGAGATGTATCAGCTTGGAGAAGAAATCACAAGGTTAAAGCCGAATGTACCAACATTTGCTGAGCTTGGCGTGATTGACATCCATGCTCTGACCATGGGTATCAAGTCCGGTATTCATGCAGAAATACGAATGGCATTGGACGCGCTCGTTTCCATTTCTTCCGAGCCCGCCATCCAAATATCATTGGATAATTGCGATGACTTGGTCGATAGCTTGATAGAGTGTGCGGAAGATCAGGCCGAGTTTCTCGCCGAGAATTCGCCGGAAGTCTCGGATATGATGCTACTGCCATCTTATGAAGAGATCAAGCGCGGTTGTCAGTCTGAGTGGACTTCTCTGGCCACAGTTGCCGAGTTCGGAAGCACTGAATACGAACTGGACCGGGCGATTGATAGGCTCATCTGTATAACCACCATTTTGCGCAATTTCTCTTTCATCGAGTCTAACTTCGACATATTATCAGCGCCTCCGGTTGTCGAGTTTATCTCAACGATCATCCGTTATCTTAGCACTAGGAACATGCTCCTCCGAACATATCAGAACACACTGGATTTCATGAAGGACACTGTCACTTACCTGAGTAATGTGGCGCATGCCATTCATTTACCAAGTAAAGAGGAAGCTCTTTGTCTTCTACACTTTCTTCTATCCTTTGCTCCATTCCCAGGACCCGCCGTCTCATCAGATGGTGTCATGTTCACGGCTTATAACCCCTCAGTTCATAAATATACGCCTGCCGCTGTCGACAGTTTGGCAAAACTGTTGGCGCGAGATGAACCAAACCGGACATTCTTCCGCTCAATATTCTCTAGCGATGGGGCATCCACCGCTCAACAAGAGCTTCTGACCCGCGCCTTCAGTCTTGCCATTTGCCCAGTTCCCAACCAGCCCAGGAAACCTTTGGCAATAGCAGACATTCGCAAAGTATTTCTCATGCAGGGGCTTTTGGCCGCAGACATTTTGTCAGGGTTCGCTGAAGGAACAACCGCCAAATCGTGGCTTGAATCTGTGGACGGGTTTGCCATACATCTTCTCCGTCTTTCTTGCCTTTTAAGCACAGAACGTGTTCCCCCACCGCTCCAAAACACCCGCCAAACCCACGCTGCGAGGGCGCAGGCTGAAGCTGAGGCCGAAGCTTACGGATCCATCATCAACCGAGGATTGGCAATTCTTCGGCGCTTAGCCGAGAAGTCGAAATATGCTGATACAAACTCAACATTGCGGTTTCCGTCCGGAATTCTTCCGAAGAAGGAAAGTTTGCTTGGTGCACTGCTGATGCCAAATGTCGACCCAAGTGTCGTCCGACAATTGATAACGTATGCACGGCTCGCGGAATGATGAACCACGTACCTTTTTTTTTGTTTTGTTTTTGGCCTATTTCCTAGCGACGGCATTGGCTGTTTTTGAATTCCATCAGTGACGTTCCATTCTGTCATGTCTTCTATTCATCCTTCAGTAAACTATTACTCTCCAAACGCTTTTATGCTGTTTTCACTTCGTCTGGCGCCGGTGGAAAAGGTACTTGTGAGGCGTGACAATGTGTATTTTTCTGTGTTCATTGCTCTGTACAATGCTCAATACCCTCGGGCAAAAGATCTTATGACATCTAAACGGTGTTTCTTATGATTCATACCTTTCTAGAAATCATATCCGTTTTCATGTTGGCCCTTCATATACCACGGGACTAGTTCCAAGTTCGCTTTTCTAGCTACATAGGATATGTACTGAACAAGGGCATACCGATTACCGAGTATGTCACGATGAATAGCCATGAGATTCATTGAATATGCACTAACTATCACATAGAGAATGACTAAGCCACGCCAGTAATACAGAAGCCAAAGGAGACAGTAAGAAGACACGAAATGAAATGAAGAAAAGCGGAAACTCCTGAACAAGGAATAGAAATGTACACACACACATCGAAGTGTGACGAACCGGTGAGGAAAGCGATAGGTAAACTGTACCTAACGAGATAAATAGGAGTGTAGGATAGGTGAGATATCGCTATTTTGGTTAACAGTGTAAAAGCTTTCTTGCTTTGGATATCAACCTTTCTTCCCAGATCTGTTGCTCACACGTATTACTTGGGTTGCGTTGTCTTTCAAGTGATCCATGTTGACATTGGCATTAACCCGGTGGTTGGATGTTCGGTTTTTTTGTTCGGGTGAAGATGAGAGAATAAAAGGAGTATGAGATGGCGATGGTAGGTCATATATTAGAGCGCAATCAACAGACAGATAATAGTGATCATCGCTTAGAAATTACGCTCAGAAAGGAACTTTTGGATCTCGGGTTTTCGCCAGCCCTGTTTGAATCAGATGTTAGCTCCTAATTTCAAAGTCTGTCAGGGCACTAGGTAAGGGTGTACCTTGATAATGACATGCCCATTTAGTCGATTGATGGTAATATCGGAGCTCTTTGCAGCATTGCGCTCGCCGGATTCGAGTCCCAAGTATCGTGCAAGGTCGCTCCTCAAAGCATCTAGGTCACCTTCTGTCTTCTGGATCTTCGTCTGCTGTTTCGTCCCACCGGCCTTGGTAATGAGATAAACGGGGAGTTGGTTTGAGGGAGTTCGGCGAATGAAGTAGGGGAGGTTTGTGAGTTGCAGGTTCGCGGTCGCCGGGGGACGGGTGATGGTTGATGTGTTTTCTTTAATGGTCTGGGATTGACGTTTCAGTTGGGCGAGGAACGTTCGACGTTGCTGCGTGGAGATAGATAATTGGGAGAGGGCGCGCTGAGACTGGAACGGTGTTTCTATGGTGAAGGTCAGTACAGAACAGACAATTTCTTTATATCCGCACTCCCGCGGCTATACTGGAGAATATAGGCGTCGGTGGCTAACAGAATGGCTATAACGTACGAGAGCTGATCGATCTAGGTTGGAAGCAGTGGGAAGACACTGAGCTACGTATCCCTGAAGCAGTAACAGTGTGTGCAGCGCGTTGTAGACAGCCTGACACCGCCGTCGACTGCTTGCGAACGGCTGAGGCTGGTAGAGACTGCATGAGAGAAGCCATCTGTGCAAGGAGTATGCGGGGGGGCCGAAGGAAAAGAAAGCCGCGCAGACCTCCGAGGGATAATGGACCACGGGGATAGAGGGCGAGGGGGGATGGAGAACGAGACTCGATAATGGTCTGATTGATATTGGGACGAGAAGCAGGACTTTTTGCTCTCTGAGCGGAGACCTTCTGCTAGTCCCGGAACGGCTTAGCGTCAAAACCAACCCTTCCGCCCACATTTTCTGAATCTGAAAAGCCGCACACTCTGCTCCTCATCCAAGACGAAGTCTCCGTCCGCTTCCCTTTCCGTCACCACCCTCCAGGTCTCTCTCCTGTCGCTGTTCACCATGGCAGCTAACGTTCCTCCTTCCGCTGAGACCCTTCTCAGCGGCGCCGCCGCCCACAAAACCGCTGAAGACATCGCCAATCAGTATGACTTGCTGCCCAAGCTGATTCCCTATCTCGACCGTCATCTCGTCTTTCCTCTACTCGAATTCAGCTCCGGCCAGGATGACGATTCCGAAATCGTTCGCGCAAAGTACGAGCTCTTGAAGCACACCAACATGACCGACTATGTGGCCAATCTATGGCAGGAAATCAACAACTCCGACTCGGTCCCCGACGAATTCGTGAAGAAGAGGGAGGAGGTTCTTGCCAAACTGCAACACTACCAGGACGAGAGCGAGAAGATTACCGAATTGCTGCAGGATGAGAGCGTGGTGGGCAATCTGCGGAGTGATAAGGTTGCCAACTTGAAGTTTCTCGAGGAACAGCACGGAGTGACGGTCGAGATGGTCAACAGTCTTTTCGATTACGGTCGGTTCCAGTACAGCTGCGGTAGCTATGGCAATGCCGCTGAGCTGCTGTACCAATTCCGTGTTCTATCTACCGATAACGACAAGGTTGCTTCGGCCACATGGGGTAAGCTGGCTTCGGAAATCCTCACCACCAACTGGGAGGGTGCCATGGAGGAAGTCCAGAAGGCCAAGGATTCGATCGAGACAAGGCTTTTCAACAACCCCGTGGGTCAACTTCATAACCGTTCGTGGCTGATCCACTGGTCACTCTTCCCCTTCTTCAACCACGATCCCGCCCGCGATGTCCTAACCGATCTTTTCTTCTCCCCCGCCTACATCAACACCATCCAGACTAGCTGCCCCTGGGTTCTCCGATACCTTGCTGCCGCAGTTATCACGAACCGGAATCGTGCGCACAAGAACAACAGCGTATACCAAAGGCAATTAAAGGACTTGATTCGCATCGTTCGCCAGGAGGGCTACGAATACTCAGACCCAATCACCGATTTTGTCAAGGCGCTGTATGTCGACTTCGACTTTGAGGAGGCCCAAAAGAAGCTTGGCGAGGCTGAGGATGTGCTACGGGGCGACTTCTTCCTCGTTTCTGCGGCCGATGCATTCGTCGAAGCTGCACGACACCTCATCTCTGAGAGCTACTGCAAGATCCACCAACGGATTGATATCAAGTATGTGGCGCAAGAGATTTGAGAGGGAGCAGATCAAGAGCAATGCTAACAACTAAACTAGGGATCTATCCACCCGTCTCGGCCTCAACCAGGACGAGGGTGAAAAGTGGATTGTCAACCTGATCCGCGACACTCGAGTCGACGCCAAGATCGACTACAAGGCGGGCACAGTGATCATGAACCACCCCCCTCAATCCGTATACCAGCAAGTCATCGAGAAGACAAAGGGTGCCTTCTTCCGGACACAAGTTCTTAGGTTCGTCAACCCATCCAACCACACATGCCTGGAAACATAACTAATTCACTACTTTTCTAGCGCGGCCGTTGCGAAATAAATCTAGCACCGTCGTATTTGAAACCCAAAAGAAATCATCTTTCTATTCCCTTGTTGGTTCTGTTCATGTTGGTAGTATTCCCCTGCAGAATGCGCGGGCTTCTTCTTGAATGATGAAAACCGAGCACAGTGGCATCAGGCCGGCGTTCAGGTGGTCTCGCTTTCGACTTTTTACCTCTTACTCATTTTCCTATTACCTACCTATCCATAATTCCCGTCACTTTTCTTCTTCTACTCTTAAATGTCTCTCGGGCTGTCGGTTGTCGAAACAACAAGACGCCTATGAACACAGAGGGGATAAGGAAGCAAGGTAAAGAACGACGGGAATTCCATTTATCTCCATTTCACCTCCTTCCCTCTAATGTGAAGTGAGGCCCATCATGGCCTCACTACACTACGTACTCTCACGACCCAAAATCGTCAAATCTTCTATCTTCCTCCATGTGACCTGATCGGTGTTGTTACGAATGATATAGAGATGATGGAAATAAACCGGTATTTGATTCTCTCTAGTAAATACGATATATCTTTTCCTATGTTTTCAGAGGTTCTACGATGAACGTCAAACAAAACTCGTATCTTGAATCCAAAAGCCCTAAGCGAATATTTCATTCTTGTTCCGCCTTCTAGCCCAACCCGTTTCCCTTGAATAGATATATCATACCTCTTCTAGTATATACATGTAGGTACTATATCTCAGGGCCAATTAACGTGATATCTTGGGCGCCTTGATCTCAGTCAAGGTTGGTGCCTCCCCCTTTCCGAAAACAGGCGGGATGCTACAAGTAGGATAGATAGACAGTAATGAAAATAGAAATCTAGAACAGGGGATATCTCTGGTAGCCCGAAACGAAATGAAAGAAAAGAAAAGTCCGAGGGAAATGATTAAACGTGGAGAGACGCAGTCTTGTATAGAACGGCAGGTAACATAGGAATGGAAGATGAAAATGTCTAGTAGATGGAACCCGGAACACCGAGAAAAAAATGCTGAGGCGGGACTTCACGTCCTTATATTAAAGGAAGACCTTTCACTTGCCGCGCTGGAGTCGAGTAGTGATGATGCCGTGAACCGGGGCTGGATAGCATGTATGTATGTGTATTAGAGGAGACTCCGGAGGAGTGCAAAATTAGAGCAAGAGCAAATGTATAGGTAGGTATCCTGAGAAATGCGACGCTGGGGGGGAACAACAGTTGATGAAGAGATTCAGTGGACCCAGTTTATTGTCGTTCTCGTCTCGACTCATATTCTCCCGGCCGTCTGCGCGCAGGAACCGGTGGAAGCCGGACGGGGATTATTTCGTTAATGTAAGGTTCTGTTTGTGGATTGGAGTCGCCGGCCATTCGGAGCGTCTCTTGCCGTTCATATTCTCGCGACATGACTGCGAGGTCGTTTATTTGTTCCTGGCCAAGACATTAATGTTCGTATTCTCCAGAATCACGCCGAGTGGGAATGGATGGAGGGAAAGGAGGAAGGACGTAAGAGAAAAGAGGGAAAGATATACCCTTGTCAAAGGTACGCCAACAATTAAGTAACCTTCGCGCCCCTTTTGGTCTCATAAAGTATAAGTGGTTAGGGCGTGTGTTTCCTTCTTATACGGTGCGAAAGAATGGGTCCTGGAGGTCATGTCGGAGGTTTACCTGGTAAGTGTATGGCCGGACGGTTGCAGATGGTCCCAGGAAGTATTGGATGTGGCCTAATACAATCTGGCGGGAGAGTCCGTATCCTGGCAGCCAGTATTGTTGAACTTGAGACATCGTCTTCTCTCCTTATATCTCGGGGCGTACTTTATGCGAGTAGGTGTCGTATGTATGTATGTATGTATGTATGTATGTGTGTGGCTCAAAGGGTCAGTTCTCTTCGAGGGCAGGTACTATCATCCGGGATGACGGCAGTAGTGATGGTTATGAGGGTCTCGTAAGCCGACACACACAAGCACCTTTTATAGAAGTATATATACTTTGCATATTCCCTCTCTGCAAGGGAGTATTAGTAAAAGGAATGAGGAATGGAAACGGTCAGCGTTTCTACGTGGAAATACCCTTTAAAGGTCAGCGACGCCCAGAAGGAGTCGGGTCACTCGCTGATCAGCATAGTCTAATAAACAATCAGCAACCATATTGCACCTGACGCAACAGGAGAGCTCACGATGGATCCTATTCTTGTGACTGACAGGTGAACAATGGAGCGAGCTGCGAGGGCTGTTTCTGGCCTGCTGTTCATGTCGGATCCCGGCGAAACCGCCTCACTCTTTTGTCCAACCCTTTTGCGCCGGTAATGAAAAACAAAAGTGAGGCTTGAACCACAATGGGAACTAGACTCTTTTCAACAAATCGAAGCAAATTCTGGTATTGCTGGTCTATCTCGAGCGTCGTCCTGGTTCCTTGATCCTCTTGGCCGATTCTGCGGTGAACCTACTCCCTGCATTCAAAGTAATCCGCCAGTTTTATGTATGATGCCGTGGCTCCAGGAATGAGCCATCGAAGGTTCATCTCGCAACTCCTCTTCGGTGCGTCCCGCAGTTTTCGGCTGTTCACTTGAGACTAGGGGCAAGTTGCGAATGTATTTCTTCCCAATCTCACAGAGGCCCAAATTTATCGATCGAGTGCGGTGACACCTGCATAAAACGAACGCTGATGGAATAGAATCTTGGAACGTAGATCTGGTTTAAAAAAAACCACGTTGAGTTCAGCCCTCCCTATAGCTTGAACAACGGCCAATCATGTCAGAGCGCATCTTCGAAGGATCGCAAACTTCCCTTTCTAGCGAAGCTCCCGTCCTCTCCGTTATGCTGGGTCTTGATGCTCAGCTTCGGGATACCAGGTTAGATGCAGAGCTGGGTTGTTGACAAGCTGGATGGGGGATTTGTCTGAACACCAAACCTCGACGCCTTATGCAAGGCTCCAATTCTGGAAAGGTGCTTGGCTTTTCCCAACGCAGTGTTTTTGACAGGGTCGGAGTAAATAGAAACGCACAAAAAGATACGCTACGGTCGCGATTGGCTCTCCACGGTCCATTGCTCCTTTGGAGGCATCAATGTTGTCTCGTATTGGGGCTTGCATGCTTCTCCTGCCCACATCGCCGAACAAAAAACACGACATTGTTCAACACCGGCATACTCCACAGCGGTAAAGCTTCCCCCCCAAGGTGACTAACAGGGGGTATCGATTATTCCTTGGTGTTTGTTGTCAGACTATCCTGCTGTATCAACTTGCAGAAGTAGCCTGGTATGTAATGACCACACGGCGAACAGGTATAGGTTGCCTATGAGTCTCAATGAACGAAAACTGTTGGGATATTTGCACCACCCATTGTTCCAAACTCACAGTTCTCTGCAGAACACCGGTGAGAGGAGATACGGGTGTTGTTCCTTTCGAGCTAGAGGATGAATATCGCCACCAGACATGGACGACGAGCCCATTGATTAACAGTCTAGACCCAATCAGCGGATGCTTCCGTAGCCGATCCGATTCAACTTGATCGGCATACTTGACAATCTAGAATCTTGCAGCTCAGTATGGACGGTCGGAGGCTGGACAGTTGCTCTCGTGGGTCACCAAATTCATTCGTTACCATTTATGTCGAAGCGGTCCAAGTTCGAATCGGTGAGGTGGTGACTGGCTGACAGCTTATGGAATTGCCTTGTTGCGTCTTGGATAAGATCAAAGCCAAAGTGGCTGGTGTGACGGACGTAGTAACTCCCTCCCATTGCTTGTCAGGACCGGTTCTTATCTGGCCGGTTGTATTCTTGGTGACGCAGGTGGAACGAGTTCCTGCCAGTCATAGCGAGCCTTCTCGAGGTGAAACGGGGCCCCTTTGAGGGAATCATCTTCCGGAGCAGGTGACTGAGCAGTCGCTCTTGCGCGAGAACGATAGACTGGATATTGGCGACATCACCTAGGCAGACGCGACCGATAGGGTCTTGGCCTATCAGAGAAAGAAGTAAGTATTCTGCCTTCGTAGCCTTACTGAGGCGCTAAGCTGATGATCCGCGAAGGAAAGTGATCGTGTGATGAGTGTTGATACGAAACAGCCTGACGAAGGCGAGAATGAGGCGCTGTGGCGAATATCAAGATAGCCAGTGGGAGGAAAGAGAAAGTGAAGAGGTTGAAGATGAGGGAGAAAGAATGAGCGAGGGGGAGAAGCATTGACAAGGCGGAGCTTGAATGACGAGACATACGAAATCCTGCAATGAAGAGACAACGAACGTTGTTGGAGGCTGAGCTCCAACTGTACAGTCAGACGTAATCAAATAGCGATGCACCAAAATGCTTTGTATATTACTGTCTATCTCTTTCTCGTAACTCATGCCAAACAAAATCAACTTCATACTCACTAAGCCCATTATTATGTATAGTTACGCTGCTTACTCAGGGGGCACATAGGGGTGGATAAGCATGTCGCTGAATCTGATCACAAGTGTGAGCGAAGGCACAGGAAGTGTATCGGAGGGATTGTGACTTACTTCTCGAGTTTCTCCTTTCCTCGGACCTCTTCAACGAGTAACGGCATCCTAACAACGTTGAAGTCCTCATAGAGCTCTTCGATCTGCTCCAAGTACTTCTTCTGCATTTTCCTCCGCGCATTGCATTGCTCACAGCCACTGCCTTGCTTGGGGAATAGAAGCTGGTTGACCACAATCGCATGTGTGTCAATTTGATAGCTTGTCAACTCCTGGATCATACGCTCGGTCTCGTACAGAGATAAGAACTCTGCGATACAAACACAGACGAAAGTGGTCATGTCGGGATTCTTGAACTGCGTGTTGACTTCACCGATGGTTTCTCTCAGTGACTCCATCTTCTGCAGAAGCTCGTCAAGATTCTGACCACCGGGCAATCCACCGCGAGCTCCAAGTATCGAGTTCAACATTGGCCCAAACTGGGATGACAGCTGCGAAAGCTTCGCAAGAGCCTTTTCTAGCACCGTGGGGAACTGGAGGAAACGAAGGGTGTGGCCGGTGGGGGCAGTATCGAAGACAATAACCTCATAGGACAAGGACTTAACCTGCTTGAGGACTTCGGCAAATGACATGGCCTCATCAACACCAGGGATCTAGTACCGTTAGCAATAGCACCGATGAGGTTGTGTCTGCGGGTGGCGCTACATACGCTGAAAGCTAGGTCCTGCATCATGTTCCCAACACCGAGCCCAGCCATAGGGTCGTCCCCCTGCCCTTCGCCATTCGCGAGAAGATCCTGGATACTGCCGTTCGGATCGACTTCCATCGCGCTGAGGTTGGTATATCCATCAACTAGACGGGCCTCCTTCCCAAACTTCTGACCGAAGGCATCACTGAGGTTGTGCGCGGGGTCGGTGGAAATGAGCAGAACGGATTTGCGGGCTTTGGCAAGCTGAATTGCAAGTGAACAAGAAGTTGTGGTTTTTCCAACACCTCCTTTGCCTCCAACAAAAATCCATCGTAGTGTTTTCTGGTTCACAATCGACTGGAGCGTAGGCTCCATGAGATCGTCATCCTGGACAATCGCGGTCGAGGACATTTTGAACGAGTAGGTATCGAAGGTTCGCAATGCTAGGAGTCTGACGGGTCTGTTTAAATAACTGCAGTCAGATGGTAATGGCCCAAAAGCCCTGGGTGTGTGACAAGATGCGTACCTACCAGGTCCTCTTAGGCTGTTGTCTTCCCCACAAAGGCCAAAGGTTGTGGCCGACAGGAAGCGGAAAGAAGAGAGAAGAATTAGCGTCTGTCACCCGAATCGGCACGATATCGTCCTAAGCCAAAGCACTCAGGCAGTTTATTTGCTTAATGCACTGTTAGTGCCGTAAGTGCTGTGTGAAACAAGCAGAAGACATCCTGGCTGCTGCCAAAATGACACGTGCAGACATCTTGTCTGCCTCAGGCTGTGATGTCCCGGACCAATAAATCCCCTGTACTGATAACCAGTTTCCTGGAAGCTAAACTTGACTTCATAGCTGGAAGGAAGACTTCGCTATACTTGGAATTTCACGTAAGCTATATTCAATTGCAATTGGCTCTTAGGGGTCAAACAATTAATTTGTTCCACGCCAGAGAGAACTTGAACCCCCACTGAAAGGTATACTCCGGACAGCGCAGTTCCTCGTCGGTGTCCTCCGACGACACAGCAAGGGTGGACTTAGCGGAGATCAAAAAGCAGCACAAAGTATCTTTTTACCTATTTTACTTCTCTTTTCAATAAATTCCATTAATTTCTCTACCTCTACTTAATGGACCTTAGTTCCAGAAATTACTCCTCATCAAGTGACCAACTAGGCAAAGTCACAGGCCGTCTAAGCCTATACCAGAACCACCTCCTTCCAACCCCATCTACAGCATCCTCCTCAAATCCATCATTAAAACCATCACAGTCACCATCAACAATGCCTCGCGACCCGATAACCTGCCACGTCCTCAACACTCTAACGGGTACCCCCGCCGCCTACCTACCGGTCACCCTCACTCTCCTCTCGAGCCCTTCCTCCTCCTCAGACCAAAACATCAGCTTCACCGCAACAACAAACGCAGACGGCCGAGTCGCAAGCTGGAGTCCCAATCCCGCGACCAGCGGCACATCGGCGAGTGTCCCCGCTCTCCTTGCGTCCCTCCCATCGCCCGACAGCAAGACAAGCTGGGCTCTAAGCTTCGAGGTCGGCGCATGGTTTGAAGCGCAGGGCGTTGAGAGTTTTTGGCCGGAAGTGGATGTCAAGTTCACGGTCAAGGGACGTGGGAACGAAGGCGAGGAAGGGTGGAGGCATTATCATGTTCCTGTGTTATTGGGGCCTTGGAATTATTCAACATATCGGGGGTCGTGATATCGGGTTCGGAGGGTCGGGGCAGGGCGGTTGATAACGTCGGAATTATCTAGGCAATAAGTGGAATTTGATCTTATCGCGTTGTTATCCAATCGATTTTTTAGATGTCAGGAGGAGATATGACGTACGTGGATGCCTGGAAGTATGTACTCTATTTAGACCTCGCTTTGTAGAGAAACAGTAACGGGTTCCTGTGTACACGGCGTACAACGGGTTGATTCTCTTCAGCCTTTATTCAATTTAGTATTGGATGGGGACGGGTATTCGAATACCCTAAGCAGCAAAGTCCACATCTCTGTCTCTAAATTGATGATAGCGAGTTTATAGCTCTAGAATCACTTACAGATAATGCAGTCGGCCCTAGCACAAACAAGTATAGAACCTGCCGAACTGCACGAGCAGAGCCGAACCACGTTCTGTCTTCGGGTAGCTATTATGCTTCTTCCAACCTCTTCTCTACTAAGGTTCGGAGTACTAGACGTACGGACTACTCATCTCTCTTCCGCACAAGTACTTTATCAAAACGTTGCTAACTTGATCCGAGACCAACAAGACCGAAGCAATCTGGGGTAGGCGAAGTTTCCATGTGGCTTTCTGGATGGCGTTCCATGTCAGCTTGCATGCAGACCCGCCATGACCCTGGTCAATAACGGTTTAGTGAAATATTCAGCCTTAACTTGCAACGGAGAGATTATTAATGGGTACGGATATCGGACTATCGACAAATGTCCAGAATCTGAGTGGCAACCTGTGATATCTCGCTGCCAACAAGAGCGAATATTGCTGCTCACGTGATGCAAGACCCCAAATAACGAAGTTATGGCCTCGAGACATTACGTCACCGTTCAAACGCTAAGGAAAAGAGAAGACGGCAGACGCGACCTGGATGGCCAGACTCTGTCACTGTCGGGGCCAACCCCGGTTGATTTCATGATTCTGATTCGCCGAGTTGCACAACAGCAGATTCCCCAACGCGGTCGACAAAGCAGGAATTACAAAAGGGCGAATGGGAGGCCGGACATAAGTGGACCCGCCAGGCTTAGCGAGCTGCCAGTGGCCCGCCTGGTCGACAACTTACAGGATACTCCGTACAGATAAAATTCCTGTCATCGTCACAGTGAAGTCATCCTTGACTTAATTCCCCTCCAGCTCTATCAACCAATCTTGGACTGGAAAGCGCGAGGGGCGCCCTGTCTATAGCTGCTACCACAAGATTTCTCTGATAATATTTACCTTTCATATCCCTTGGGTCGGTCGCATCCTTGACTGTTGTGCGATCGAGTTGTGCGCACAAATCCAGCAACTTGTTCTCGAGGTTGCGTCATCCACACTGGCGCAAAGAATTGCCGGAACCCACCATCAAAGGCAAAGACGGCCAAACAGAAGATAAAATCGCGTCTCGAGATTCTCGGTTCCGGCCAATCGGAACGTGATATTTCTTCCTATTTGGTCTTCACTCACGATTCCCGCCCGAGTCTCAATTCATTTTCAGGCTTTGTGCAAGTAAGGTCGAGGACAAGCAAGCAACGGAGTAGGAAAGAAACGGAGCCATTGGAAGACGCAGTGGGAGTCTGACTCTGACTCTGGATACAACCACATCCTCGCAAAAGTTTGGCTCGAAAGTGAAAGTGCAACGCGGCCTGCTGGGGGCTTTTGTACGAATCCAGGGTTGCAGGAGTCGAGGACTTCTGCCGCTTACCTCATAGGCGACCGCCTCCCCTCTTCCTCTTTCTTTCCCCTAAATTTATTGCCTGTCCAACCCAGACTACGTCACAACTTCTTCTTTCCTTCTTCCTCCCCATCTTCAATCATCATCAGACCCAGTGACTTCGGCCCTTTCTGGGGTACAGCCGCTGCATTCACTCCGCATTGCTCAATAATGCAAGAGTCTTTCCCTCTGCTCTCTTGAATTGTTCTTGCTGAGCTCGCTACGTCACTTCTTCAACTCTTCCTCCACCTCACTGCCCTTGACGCGCCCGTGCGATACCTCGCAAGAGGCGTGGACAGACCTCGCCGCAGTCTCCCTTCGCTTCTCTATCTTGTATTGGCTATCCTCTTACTGGCTCTTTTTCTTTAATCGCCATTCGCCACTTGGCCCAATTGGTCCTGCTTCTTGTCTTTTTCATACTTCCTATCGGAGGCTTTTTTTTTCTTTCGGGACCACGGATCTCCTGCAGCCTCTTTGTTCAGCTAATATATCAATCCGATCGCGGGAAGACTATGTCCGCCGCTGTGGCTCCGGCAGTCTCAACGAACCTCGCAACTAATCCTACCGCGCACAATTCACCAGTGGACGCGAAAAGGCGCAGTATCAAGATGGATAATAGTGAGTTCTTTTAAATCTGGTTCAAAGCGTCGGATCTATGGTTGTCTGCCACACTTCCCAACTTCGATGTTGTCTTTTTCGTTCAGCGTGTCGGGATGACCTCATACAATCCATATTGTCATCCTATGAATGACGTCGCACAACTACCTCCGCCCTTCCTCACTACGCGTTGTCATGACTTGCTATTTTTTTGTATACTAACGCATTGTTTCTACAGAGGCATCATCAGATACCAAAGACCAAAAGACAGATGCAGATTCCCAAACCTCATTAGCACCACCTCCACGACCTAACCCAACGGCCGCCACCGATACACCTGACTACTTCAATTCTGTTCACAATCCTTTTGCCTTAGAGCCAAATCCCTTTGAGCAGTCCTTCAGCGGGGGCTCTGGCGAAACCCCAGGGAAATCGATCCTTCCCCCCGTCGCATCAATAGCATCTCCTGCCTTGCCCGGCACTAGTTCTGCTGGGGGGGCATACAACTGGTCTAACTCCTTGCGCTCAGGCCCTCTAAGTCCGGCTATGCTTGCAGGGCCTGCCGGTGGAAGCGAATACTTCGACAGCATCGGAAGGGGTTTTCCAACGCCAAATGAGTCCTCCCTTCGCACTGGTTTAACACCCGGTGGCGGAGGTTCTATGTTCCCAGCACCGAGTCCAAACTCTCAAGCTCTGATAGCGCAGCTGCAAAACGGAGGCGCAACCCCCTCGACAATTGAGTTTCATCGTACAGCCTTGAACGTAGCGAAGAAGAACGGCTCTGCACCCACATCTAACCCTGGCGAACCCGACCAACTACCCCAAAGTGTCACAACAACCATGGATATGAAAACTGCCCAGCCGGCCGCCGTCGATCCCTTTGGCCACCATGATGCAGCCGACGCTGCTAATGGATTGTTCATGTTAGCTAAAGGCGGACAACCGACTACGAATCAGTTTGCTGCCGTTCAAAACCAATCCGCAATCCCACCCCAGACTCTTCAGACTAATGAAATGTTACGCGACCAAAATGCCAGCCACCGCCAATCGGTTAATGTAAATGGTGAACTAAATACGGTGAGGGAACTAAGCGGCGATGGCTCAGATATGCAGAGCGAACAGGCCAAACCTGCTGGCAGAGGCAGGGGCAAGCGAAACGCGTCTACGAAGGCCACAGGTTCAGCGGGAAACAGACGCAAGACGGAAGATTCCAATCAAGGATCGAACAAGAGAACGAAATTCAACAATGGTTCAATTAGCACCGAATCTCCTTCCGAGGGCGAATCAGACGATGAGGACCAGCAGCCCGGAAAGAAGAAAGGTGAGACGAAGAAAATGACTGATGAAGAGAAGAGGAAGAATTTCCTCGAAAGGAACAGGTACGTTCCTTAACTTATCCGATATCTCTGCAGGCTCCTTAACTGACTCGGTTTTCAGGGTTGCGGCACTTAAATGTCGACAACGGAAGAAACAGTGGCTTGCCAACCTTCAGGCCAAAGTCGAATTGTTCACGTCAGAGAATGATGCACTTACGACAACTGTTACTCAATTGCGGGAGGAAATTGTTAATTTGAAGACATTATTGCTTGCACACAAAGATTGTCCGGTTTCACAGGCGCAGGGGCTTATCTGGAATCCGAATCCACCATACACTTGAAGGAGTTAATATTTTATATGGCTGCATTATTAGTTTAATCTGTATTTGGCTACGGGGTGTAACAACTAGCAAAAGCTTTTATCCAAGCCTGCCCCACTGATTGAATGTCGTAGTTCACATTCCTCACGATGGAATAATCCATATGATTTCTCACATTCTCCCACCCGAGGTATCTCTTTCCACTGTGACAAATCCAATTTTACTGTGACATCTCAATCATGCCAGGGCAACTAGAGTTGTAGAAGTAGATTTTCGCTTGGTAATCTCCTTCACCGACTCAACACTGAATCATCACTTGCCGTTAGCACGGACACGATGTCCAAGGAGTTTACCCAATACATACGTACTCGACAGTTAATCGATCACAGGTCATCGGGAAAATAAAAGAGAGGGCATCTGAGAGAAAAACAAAAACAAAAAAATAAGACCGACAAGCACAGGAAAACCGAACCAACCTATCCTAATCCCATGCATGACCACTAATTCCACTAACCAGTAATGCTTTTTCCCAAGTTTCCGCAAAGTTAAGTAGTGCTACCGTAGTACCTTAGTGTGCTAGGTAAGTCCTGCTGGGGTTCATGTACATAAGCTCACACAGCCCAGCCCAGGATTGCTTACTACTTACTCGACTAAATTTCGGGAATTGAACGGACCTGCATAAGGCCGGGGCCATAAGCAACTGCTTACTTAGCTAAGGTTGGTTTTTAAGCTAGACTTTAATTGCAGGGTGGGTTAGGGACTCTGGAGTTCTGGACAGTGCCATCACGGTGGAGTTGGTTAGGGGAACGGATAATCTGCAGGAGAGTCTATAGTTAGAATAGTCTTAGCTTAGTTAGATACTTGGTTGGGGCTACTCTGGGTAGGTTAGTAGGTAGCTTAGGCCTCCGAATTATGCTGCTTACTATTAGTCAGTAGGGCACAGGACCGGCAGGCTGCAGTGAGTCAGTGATAGTAAGAAAGAAACCTTGAATCAAAACGATAACAACGGTCTAGTCTAGACTAATCGAGTACGGGTTTGGTTAATAGGTTATCACCAACGAACCTTAGTATTATTACTATTGACGGATTACTACTTTGGTGAAGTAGTTGGATAGCGGCTATTCAAGGTACAGTGGGTACTACTAGTAGAATCGCAGCTAGATAGATATGGACCTGCAGATGAATGATGAATCTCCCTCCCTCCCCATCATTCCTAAGAGGAAACCTTAATCCAGTCTGAGGAGGTGTCAGATCGACTTATCGTTTTCCTTTTCCTTTTCCTTTTTTTTTTTTCTCAATTTCATTTTTACTTTCCCCCTCGAACCGACAGGGTTCACTGCAGAGTGGAGGGGTCTGAGTCTGAAACTCTAAATTGACTGACGGCTGCAATGACAATTTGATTATTCCATTGTCATGATAAGATCGTCGTTCGTTCAACTCAACTCGTGACTCCATCCCTCCCTCCCGAATGGAGTCTCAGTCAAGGTTTGGGGGGAGGTTGTTGGGTCACGAACTCATGGTGCATATCCCTTGCTCCGTCGGGTATACGAAGAGGGTCTAAGATAAAATAAAATTGGAAACTGAGCGGAAAGTCACGGCCGCGGGGGAGATTAGATTGGGTTGGGTTGGAATGTTGCTTTCTGGATCATGGTTCACGGGACTCGGGAGGTCCCGTCGTCAAAGGAACGAACTACTACCTAATCTAAATCCATGTGCTAATGGCGGGTCGAGTTGGAGGGTGGTGTTTTCTACGTGAGTAGTAGCCTAGTAGGTGAGTAGTTCTGGACAAGATTGTTTTAGCTAAGATTGAGAGAGGCAGTGGTTCTGGTGTCTAAGACTTAAGTAGATACTCTGGTCCCAATGTAAGCTGGAATGGCTTAGTATCCCTATCCTAAGAGCCGTAGACTACAGAGAATGAACAGGAGCGCGGGTAACGCGAGATCCAAGTTATTAAGATATGTACGTGCTTCGCGCCCTACAGAGAAAGAGTAGAAAAGTATGTGGTGAGATATTTGATGTCCAATAAGTGTTTGGCATTGAAAATGTAGTATGACTGTATGACTGTATGACTGTATGACTGTATGACTCTCAAGACAGTTCATTAAAACCCCAGCCCAGACACGTCACACACGCGTTCGTCTGAAACGTGGTGATTAGAGGGTGGAATGTGTAATGCCGCAATAAGTGTCAAATGATCAAAGAATAATAAGATGCCCATGGCTCCATGCCCCGAGGGCCTATGCCACTTTGCGCCCTTGCTTAGATAGATGTCCGATGAACTCCTCGCTAATAATCCAAAATGCCCAAAATAAACAAAAAAACCCGAAAGAATGAAACAGGATATGAAAAAAGAGGGGCCGAAGTCTGATACCTTGGAATGCCGGTGAGAAGAATATGGAAGAGGAACATAGGAAAGGAAAGTCGTGGTGCATAGGCTGGTGTTCAGTGTCTAGTACTCCGGACCGCGCCTAGCACAGGCGATGAAACGTAATTCGTCGAGTGATGCGTGATGCAAGGGGTTAAAGTGAAGCGAGAAAAGAAAAATGGCGGAAGTCGAAATGAAGTAAAGATATGCGTTGCATTAAGGTATACGGCAGAAGGAGGTGTAGTCGTGGTGGTGTATAGTGATTCACTCGAACCGCCGACGGTTTCGGAGGTCATCGCGGCTGAGCAGGCGTCGGATTCTAGAAACGAATCGTGACTTTGCGGATGCTGGATTCGGGCGTTAGCTGGAGTCTCAGGTAGGACTTGTCATATCGGGCTCGGGCAACGAGAAGTGGGAAAGAACATGTCACAAGAACGGGCTAGATCAAACGTGGACTATGGACGAACTTACCGCTGCACCTGCGTAGAGATCGTTTGGAGTAATGCTCCGATGGTGCCCGTGGTGATGATACGACTTCCGCCCAGTATGAGATGTCTTGGTATCCAGAGAAGTTCTTTGTTGCGGACCACGGGTTTTCGTTTTCATATTGTAATTGAAGTGCGACGACATGAGGGTAGAGATCTCCTAATGGGTAGAGAAGCTCTGCGGACGGCCGGAGCTCGTTCGACTCGCGGCTTTGGCTTGTCTGGAACACGGTCAGTCAAATGCTGAGAGTGTTGGGCGCGAGGGTAGAACTCACATAAGGTTCGTAGTTGGATTTGTAGCTCATTGTGATGGTGGTTGATGTTTGGTGTTTGTTAAGGTTGGAAAGTAAAAGGCACGTTCGTGGGAAGATTTGTAGATAAGGTAGTCGATACTGAAAACTATAGTGGGAGAGAAGTCCCGATGGTCTTATACTGTCCAGGACTCCAGCACAGTCACGGGTGGTCTGTGGTAGTGACCCGTGTGGAGAGGTCCAGCGCATGGCCTAGAAGAGACCCTCCCATGGCCCATGCAGTGATGCAACCAGCACCTGCGCATTTCTTTTTCCGGTGGGGATCCGCTTCTGACTCGAGGCTATTCTAGCAGTCTAGTGGCATTCTTGGGGCATCGCGATTGGGGCACATGGCATCGAGGTGATGATGATTTGAATTCAGCTCAGAGAATGATCTCATGCGCATGGCCAACGACAAACAAGGCCAATCAGGGAGCGCCAGTGCCTGCAATGCTGTACTAGTCAATTAACCTCCGAATGGTGCTCCACTATTCATAACTAACTAGCGCCATTCCGCCAAGGTTGGAGGTGTCCAATGTCCCAGATCCATTAATATTATTCGGAGAGGTTCGGTCTCGACACAGCCCAGCATGACCGGCAGGAGATTCCCAAGCCACAATTGGAATTCCCTGCAGCCTGGCTCTGCACCAGCGTTGCGGTCAAGCAGGCTAAACAGCGAGTCAGGTGGGTTACCCTAGACTTTCCTGCGAGATCCACTGGCCACGCTTACAGGGGTCTGCTAATCGCCTATTATGGTTATTATTATATTAATACAATCTGCTTGTTTAGTTGCAAACCTGCCGCTGCCAGCCGAGAGATGATCTGCCTGCTCGACCCCGTATCTATCTACTCGGGGTGCAAATCGTCACCCTCTTCCCCCTTGCGTCCAGCCGCCGAAAATCCAGGCTCCTCTCCACGTTTTCAAGCAAATAGGGTGATTGCATATGTAGATTGTAGAATGATGCTGATAATGCCCTCCAGCATGCGGGCACCTTCCCCTCCTCCCCTCCTCTGATCGTCAATTTGCAAATGATGCTACCCTGTCCTAGACTCGGAGCCTAGGAGACATGGCTAGTCTGGGCTGGACCGCCTTCCATCTTGGCATCTTCACCTTGAAGTTGATAGAGACGCGTGAATCAAGGTGGGTGGGGATCTGTCAGGATTTTCTACGATCGACTAGCAGACTCAGTCCGAAGTCTTGCCGAGAGGACGGGAGGCCGTGGCTTTGCAAGTCTGGGAAGAAGAGCTGTCACAGGCTCGCAGCCCTTCCTTGACTATTGATTTTTTTGGCACGGCTGTCTCCAGTCAGTGCGGTCACCTAGTCCTCGGTGACTCTAGAGAGTAGTTAACGGGCTTAATTTCGCTAATATAATCATCACTTAAAGCCGCCAACCCAACAATCGTCACTCAGAACTGAAACACTCTGACGGCGTCTCGCGACATTCGAGTGCAGACGAGTATTCCTCTGCGAGCATGAGCAAGGAGAGGACGTACTACTATGTAACCCTGCCCAAGGAAGGGTGCGCTAATCGAGATTTCTCATGGGTTTGGATCCAAATCCCTGCCCGAGATCTGAGAATCTCGCACCGAACACCTCCACAGTAGTGACACAGTCCAGATTCTCGGGATTTCTCAGCGACTAGGAGCAAATAGTTCTCTGATCAGTGCTTGGACTGTTCGTTAACGGGCAAAGGAAGCGAACCTGCCAGGCGATAAGGCGCGCAATAGTTCACCAGCCCCATCCAGCACAGCCACTGCACAATCGCTTACCCCGAGGGAGGCATAGGCACAGCCACGTCTCCACGCACCGCTGTTTCTTTGTCTCTGTGGCTGGAACAGTCTGTGGCTTGACACCATCTTTCAATAGGCGCTTTTGGGATAGCATCAGATCTTCGGATGAGCAAGAATCTCTTGCTCTGAGCTCCACTGTCGCCGGCGGGACCGGCATATAGCTTACTTGGACGGCTCTTACTCCATCGATCGCCCTATTCTTGGTCGTTCTCGATTTTCTTTTTGCCGGGAACCAACTCGTGCTTCGGAATGACCGTGCTTCGTTGAGACATGGGGGGAAGGTAATTCTGGCAGCTATAAGGAGGGGCCCATCTCTCTCCATATCACTCTTAGATCTACAAGTCAAAGATTCAATCTTCCTCTCTCAAGACGCATTTAACAAGCTGTTTCCATTGCCTTTCTATTTCGCACAATTGTACTTGGGTTGCCTTGGCCCTCTCTCAGCTCTTTCCTATATGCCAAACATTGGCAATGCCATTGAACGTACAAGATTCTGGAAGGGAGGCCTCTCCGTATATGGGTATGCCAGATCCCTCTTTCGTCGCCGCAGTGCCGTCGCCCTCCACAAGTAAGTGGCCCCTTCTTTGACGGGTCTTTCCCGCCTTCTACAGAGGCCTGTCTCTAAACTGCGATTCCCTTTGACAGAACCCTTTCATCTGGAAGCTGAACACGGTTTCGGCAGATTTGAGCCATTCCACCCTTCCTCAATGGATCTACCTTCTCCAGTAGCCGGCTCCAGCCCGGTAGCATCAAGCGGACCAGTTCTTGCATCACATGGTCCGGCTCTAGATGCAAATCTGTATCAAGTACATCTGCCCGACTGGTATTCGCATTACACAACGTGCTTGCAGCATTTCCTTGATCATGCGCAGCATTCGGTTCCTGTGCAGTCTCTCGCAGCATATATCAATATTCGTCTTCCCTGTCAGCAACCATCAAATCCTATCATGCGCTTTGGTGCCTCCTCTAGTGCCAGTCCTTCGGGAAATACACAGGCCTCCCCAGTTTCTTTGCGTCACTATATTCGGCGACTTGTTGTGACAGGAAACGACATGCCGCCTATCCTTGAAGCATTCTTCGGCGGCGACTGGTCCAATGGCGTCGGCAACATCCATAAGCAGGAGAGAATGAACTACCTCTTCACCGCGAAGAGTAATGGATGGGCATCGACAAAGGCCGCTTACGACGTACTCCCAGACGAGCAAACCCCGTTTCTTCGACCAATCCATGACACAACTGAAGAGGAGATCAGCGCGGCAGAGAAGTATTGGAGTGAATGGTTAGCCATGGAAGATTGGATGGTGGGGCCACGTAGTCCTTGGCAATGAAGCGAAGACTGGTTACTGATGACTTGATGATTGTACGAACTATGGCACAGTCGCTTGTTTTCTCTTCTTTGTTTGCTCTTTCCTATTTGTTTATTTTTTTTTGTACAGTTGGCTAGGCTCCATATCCAAGACCCTGTCTCTATCGAGTTATTTCTAGCGAAAGTTCAATTTACGCAATCTATCCTATGCAACCTTTGGGGGACACAAACCACACAACAATAATACCGTGAGCATTATTATTAATGGCAGCACTGTACCACACCGACGGTACCAAATCATCTAAACGAAGTGGAGATTTTTCCTTTTTTCCATGATATGTGCCAAGAGAATTAAACGAAGAAATAATAAGAAACATGATGTTAGGGAAGACGGGGAACTATGCGAAAAATTCTCATGTATGGAGTCTTGCACAGCCACAAGTGTAAGGTCGGTGTCTCCGAGCCCTATGCAGGTCGATCTTTTTTTTCTATAATCCTGCAAGATTTCCGTTCGTGTTCCGGGATTAGATCTCACGCTAACATCATTCAGGACAGGGATTATTCAGGGAAGCAAAGCAGTTTCGCTTTCAATAACCCCTGTCCCGCGTCCAGCCAGCCACTCCCTCAGTCCCTACTACTCTAGCAACCGATCCCATCCCATCCATTATCCCGCCCTTCAGCCCGTCCGATGCAAGCCTCATAGGCAATAATCCCTAGTTGATCAGTCAATTTTAGAACCTTGATTTATGATCCACGAAGAGATTTTCTTCCCAACATGTGGCTTGCTGCTAAAAGCGCGATTTCCAACCTTACCTTACCTACTAACTATTGAAGTGCCCAGTCCTCTGGATCATTCGAATGCATCATTCAACCAGTCCTCTGGGTTGGGTTGGGTTGGGTTGACTAGACTCGTCAGCCTCTCACGGTTTCACCATTTCCTCCATCCTGATAGGGATCGACATGTGTCATGTCCGGCTCCGAAGATCTCCATTAGCATCCAGATCTCCTTTCAGCCTTTGGCTTTGACTCCTCCTTGTCGCATCTGACAGTCAGCCTCAGTGGGGCTACTAGAATTTGATCCCGGTACTCGGGTCGTAGGACGGGGATACCGATGTGCACTACGGAGTGTTTTATTTTCTCCGATGGGCGAGATGGTAGAGACTAGAGGTGGATGGCTCCTTGGCCTGGCAAATTCTTGCTGAGAGGTGATTTTCTTTGGAGAGAGTCAGGCAAGGGGTTGCTTTGTAGACTGTGACTCATTGTCGCGGTGTTTACTGTTCACTGCGCTCTGCGGGGCCTATCTACGTAGACTACCTACCTATGGCTAGGAATGGGATCCCGGTCCAAGACTATCGGTGTGCGGTTGTCTGGGTTACTATCGCGTTAGGTTGACAGTTGTAGGCTTGAGGTGCCGAGTTCTTGGGTTGTTGGTGTTGGTGTTGACATGGTAGAGGGGTGCTATGTGGAAGTCTATTACTCTTTGGGAGACTATATCTTTCCCGACTCACTCTCATGTTCTTTTCAGCTGAGTTCGGTGTATTGGTTGTGGTACTTAGGCCCTAGGCTAAATGCGTAGTTGGATACTAGTCCTGTATGAGAGCTTTGGAGACTGTCCGGTGGATATATATACTTCGGAATCTTATAGCTTTGCTCAGTGCTGTTGAAAGAAAGCTGTCTACGTGTGCTTTATCCAGAGCGTGAATGTGATGGCTCTTACCCACTATCAATTATTCTACGTGTCAAATCTGTAATAATAATTATCTAAAGTATCGTGGTCATTCTCAACTATAATGTACCTACAGAGTTGACCGATGCCAATGAGTCATCCCAATGCAGCTAGCGCGATCACCCACACTGAATGATTCATTTTCGCATCGGTGAAGAAGATTGACCTCGTCAACAACAACAGAGCGCTGGTTTCTAGTCAATTCCCTTCAGACCTTTGCCAACTGCATCAAAATGAGCGCTCCCAAATCTGTCGCCGAGAACATGCTGTGGGGAGGTCGATTTACTCGTCAGTAACGCTCCTCAAAAGACCCTCATCCCAGTACCCACGACTAACCAAACATCTGCTTCACAGAGGGCCTCGACCCCCTCATGGTCCAATACAACGAGTCTCTGCCCTATGACCGCATCCTTTGGCGTCAAGATATTGCAGGCTCAATTGCCTTTGCCCGAGCCAACACAAAGTCCGGTATTCTCACCGTACACGAGTTCTCCGAGATCGAGCGCGGATTCAAGCAGATCACGGAGGAATGGAGCACCGACAGCTTCGCCGTCAAGGCCAATGACGAGGACATTCACACTGCCAACGAGCGCCGTCTATCAGAGATCATTGGCAAGGATATCGGAGGCAAGCTACACACTGGTCGTTCCCGTAACGAGCAGATCGCAACCGACTTGCGTCTGTGGCTGCGGGACGAGCTGCGGAAGTTGGACAGCTTCCTGAGCGACTTGATCAAGGTCTCCATTGCTCGCGCTGAGTCTGAAATTGACTACCTCATGCCCGGATACACTCACCTCCAGAAGGCGCAGCCCGTCCGCTGGAGTCACTGGCTGCTCTCTCACGCGACCGCCTTTGCTGACGAGCTTAAGCGTCTGCGCGAGGTCACTAAGCGGGTCAATCGCTCTCCTCTTGGTACTGGTGCTCTTGCTGGAAACCCGTTCCAGATTGACCGTGAGTCCATGGCCAAGGAGCTGGGCTTTGAGGGTCTCCTCTACAACTCTATGAATGCCGTCGGCGACCGTGATTTCGCCATGGAGACCATGCAGTGGGGTAGCTCATTCATGCTCAAGATCTCTCGCTGGGCCGAGGACTTGATTATCTACTCTAGTTTGGAGTTTGGATTTGTTCGTCTGTCGGATGCTTATTCGACTGGCTCGTCGTTGATGCCTCAGAAGAAGAACGCTGGTAAGTTGTCTTCCCCTTGTGTTATATTGTATGGAAGCATTGACTGACTGGTTGTAACAGACAGCCTGGAGCTTCTGCGTGGAAAGTCCGGTCGCGCCTTTGGCCATATGGCCGGTCTGATGTGCACCATCAAGGGTCTCCCTACAACGTACAACAAGGATCTGCAAGAGAGTGTCGAGCCTCTCTTGGATCACATCAAGACCGTCGGTGACAGCATTCAGATTGCCACCGGAGTTCTCTCTACCCTGACCACCATTCCCGAGAAGATGGTCGCTGCCCTGGCGCCTGAAATGCTAGCCACCGAATTCGCCGATTACCTGGTGCGCAAGGGCGTTCCCTTCCGCGAGGGCCACCACATCTCCGGCCGGGTTGTTGCTCTAGCTGAGAAGCACAACGTGCCCATGGACCAGCTGTCACTGGAACAACTCAAGGGCGTTGACTCTCGGTTTGGCGATGACATCCAGGAATGTCTTGACTACGAGCGCGCCGTCGAATTGAAGGATGCCATTGGCGGCTGCAGCAAGCGTGCCGTTCTCGAGCAGACCTCCGTGCTTAAGAGTATTCTGTGATACGTATTCTGCTCGTCGTTGGATAAGGGGGATTTATAAAAGGAGGTATAAAAGGGCATCGTGGCCGGATCTACATTATGAGATACATGGATTAACGCATAGAGATATTTCGGATTTTTATCTCTCTCTCTCTCTCTCTCTCACAGACACACTCTCTCACATCTAACAAATACAGTCTAGGTGCCATGTATGTAGTAAGTGGTGTATTAAACAGAAACCTGGTCCCAGCCCAGTACAAAGAACAACGAGCGATCTAGAAGAATCACGGTGGGCGATTGTGGGACGCTGAAAAAGCAAAAGGGCGTTAGAAAAACCGTAAGGTATCCCGAGGGGTTAAAAAAAGGAAAGAACCCGAACAGGAAGGAACAAGGGGCCACACCGACATCCGGTGAGAGAGTCTTCCACATGGACCTACTCCGTATATCCATTCCACCTTCATCTTTCTCCTTTCTCCTCTCCAATCCAATGCCCCTCAGTTAGCCGTCATCCATCATGGACACTCCTTAAACCTGATCACCAAAACCAGACAAAAACAACTGTTATGGCTTCCTCCTAAACCTCTCCTTCACCTTCTCCCTCACCTCCCTCGACCCCCTCCTCCATTCAGACCGATAAGCCGGCGGCGGCGGCGGCGACGGCTTCGGCTCACTTGCAGAATCATAATCCATGAAGCTCATTGCATGATAGTCAGTATCTACAGGGAGGCTGTTGAAATTCGCCAACAAGACCGCCCCATCGGGAGTTATGACGGGTGAGGGCAAGCCCGCGGCGCGATAGAGCTGTTTCTGTTGCCTTTGACGCTGTCGCTCGTCAAAGGGGATATTGATGAGCTCGCGGGATGAGCTGGCGGGGAGCTCGAGGCGACCCCGGTAGAAGCCTGTGTCGAAGAGCTCTGGAGTGGATTCGTGTGAGGTGTTGTTAATGGTCGTGGTTTCTGTGGTGGTGGCGGTGGAGGTGGGGGGTGAGTACGATGTTGCTGGAACTGGAAGGTGTGTGGCCTCGCGGAAGGCTGGGTGGAGGGCATCTGGGGGGCGGGGGATGAGTCCGGACTTGCAGCATGAGCCTTTTCTGGATTTGGGGCTTATGGTTGGTGATAGGGAGGAGTCTGATTGTGGATGTGGTATTGTTCGTGGTGAGTCGGTTTGGTGGCCTTGGAGTGGTGAGATGCCCGGTGAGGATTGTTCTGGTATACGATCGTTAGATGCACCTATTACGATACTATCGATGGCCTTGGAGGACAATTGACTCTCGTCCTGGACTTGAGCCGTGCTGGCTGTACCACCTTCAATGTTTGTCTGTGCATCTTCCAAGCGAACCTCGCGAGGACATCGCCAGTGAAGAAGAGTGAACCGCCTCCCACGCTTTCTTCTCGAACGGCAGACCAGAAAACCGACGAGGCATATTATCAATAACAGACCAATAACACCCCCGACGACACCTCCAATCATTCCTGGGTTGGTGTGACGTTGACTGGAAGCTGTAGCGGAGGTAGGTTGCGCATCGATGGTTTCTGACATGGAGGAAGTAGGCGTGATATTCGATTGTGTAATGATTGCACTGGCTGTGGGAGCGTTAGAATCCCTATCTGTTGTCGTCGCTGGGTCAGTCTCCGTCGTTGGCTCAGGCTTAGTCGTTGTGGTCGCCGCTTCTGTCCTAGTCACCGTCTTCTTTGTCGTCGTCGCTGATGCTGTGTTTGTATAGAGCCTTACTTCCGTCGGCGGGTTCAGGTCTGGACACCCTAGACTACATGGATCTACGGAGCAGCAGCCTCGGAATCCACTTGAGCAGACGTACCAATATGAGTCGGATGAGCACGCTGTACCCTGGCCAGCCACGATTTCGGCCATTAATCTGCGGTGTCTTAGGGAAAAAGGCTAACAAAAAGAGATATTTAACGAGTGTTTCAACACATGAGGCCAGCTCAGTATTCGAGTATAGAATCGGAGCGAGGAGAGAATGCCATGCGAGGAGTGAGGTTCAGACATATGAAAACATGTCATCTCTGCCAACCCGATGAGTTCAATGCGCAATCCTACGGATGACCGGCGTTGGCCCTCCAATGAAGGTATCACGAGCCCGGGTATCCTTTCAACATATTTTGGGCGGATGCATTCGAGGGTGTTGGACATTGGTTCCTTTGTCGGTTGGCAGAAACCAGGCAAAAGAAGTTCATCAAGGATCGGGAATAGAGCCTGAAACAGTCAGACATGACTATTCTCCATGCGGCCAGACAGGGTAGCCATGTTTTTATGTCGTTCCTTTCTGACGGTTACCAAATAGGCCGCATGGGCGCTGGTTCTTTGTAGAGACAAAGAACGCTGACTCCACCAGACAAGGTTGATGTGGCGGCTCAAATCCTTCAGCCTTTTGCTAATCAGGAATGAAGCTAACGAGCGTTGAGATATCGTTGTTGAGCGAATTAGTAAGGTACGTTCCTCATCGAGGGCTTAAGCAAAGAAAACTCCGGTTGTATAAGCTAACAAATGGCTATAAAAAACAATAGAACGTGAGTACTCCCAACTCATCGCCTTGAAGAAAAAACAATGGATATACACATATGAAGACAAAGCAAACGAGCACGGTCGAATTTTCATGACGCTGTTTTTCCTTCGAGTTGAAAGGCTACTCCAATTCCAGACCTCCAAGAAACAACCCGAAGCCAGATTCTTCTATAAGCAATAAAGCCGCTCTGAAATCTGGTGAAGAATTTGCAAAAGACACCAGACGTGTTTAGTAAACACGCTTGAAGGGAGGAACGGGCTTGCACTCGTTCTCGTCCAGGGTTGTCTCCACGACGCTACGGTAGCCGAGGTCGACCTTGCCGTGAGGCGTCTTCTGCCATGTAAGGGTGTGCTTCATCCAGTTGTCGTCGTCACGTTCGGGGAAGTCCTCACGAGCGTGGGCACCACGGGATTCCTTGCGGTTGGCGGCGGCAACGGCGGTTTGAGAGCTAGCATGGTTCGTTAGTCAAAGATTCTCATTGTTTGTCCCTTTACACCAAAGAAAGGGATACTTACGCGCAAGTCAAAAGGTTACGGAGTTCAAGGGTCTCAACAAGGTCCGAGTTCCAGATCATGCTGCGGTCCTTGGTACCGACTTGGTCGTACAGCTTGTCAACGTTGCCGATCTTCTCAACACCCTCGTCCAAGCTCTCTTGCGTACGGAAGACAGAGACGTCCGTCTGCATAGTCTTCTGCATGGCGTTACGGATGTCGAAGGTGGACTTGGGGCCCTCGGCGGTACGGGCGAAGTCGAGATCCTGGATTGATTGAGCACCGGCATCAGAGGCCAGCTCAGGGTGAGGCTTGCCGGGCGTGGCGATTTCACGGACACGGTGAGAAACGGCACGACCGAAAACGACCAGATCCAGAAGAGAGTTGGCACCGAGACGGTTAGCACCGTGGACGGAAACGCAGGCGGCTTCACCGCAAGCATACAGGCCAGGAACGACCTGGTCGTTGCCGTTGGCGTCCTGAGTCAGGACTTCACCGGAGAACTTGGTGGGGATACCACCCATGTTGTAGTGGACGGTGGGCAAGACAGGGATGGGCTGCTTGGTGACATCGACACCAGAGAAAATGGAGGCGGTCTCGGAGATACCGGGGAGACGCTCGTGCAGGAGCTCAGCGGGCAAGTGGCTCAGCTGGAGGTAGATGTGATCCTTCTCAGGACCGACACCACGGCCCTCACGGATTTCCATGGTCATGGAACGGGAGACGACATCACGGGAAGCCAGATCCTTGGCAGTAGGGGCGTAACGTTCCATGAAACGCTCACCCTCAGAGTTGAGGAGGTAACCACCCTCACCACGAGAGCCCTCAGTGATCAGACATCCGGCACCGTAGATACCAGTGGGGTGGAACTGGACGAACTCGAGATCCTGGTTAGGAAGACCAGCACGGGCAACCATGGCCATACCGTCACCGGTACAGGTATGGGCAGAAGTACAGCTGAAGTAGGCACGCCCGTATCCACCAGTAGCCAGAACGGTGTGGTGAGCCTTGAAGCGGTGGAGAGTTCCGTCCTCCTGGTTGTAAGCGATAACACCACGGCACTCGCCGTTCTCCATCAGCAGATCCATGGCGAAGTACTCAATGAAGTAGTTCGTGTTGTGGCGCAGAGACTGTCCGTAGAGCGTGTGCAGAAGAGCGTGACCGGTACGATCAGCGACGGCGCAGCAACGGTAAGCCTGTCCTCCCTTGCCAAATTCCTTAGACTGACCACCGAAAGCACGCTGGTAGATGAGACCATCCTCGGTACGGGAGAAGGGGCAACCGTAACCCTCAAGCTCACGCACACTGGTGGGCGCCTCCCTTGTCATGTAGTGAATAGCATCCTGGTCACCAAGCCAATCGGAACCCTTCACGGTATCGTACATGTGCCACCTCCAGTCATCGGGGTGCATGCTGTTGACAAAGATTAGCGCAATGCGACGGGACAATTGATACGCGGTTTGAACCTACTTTCCAAGAGCTGCATTGATACCACCCTGAGCGGCAACGGTGTGAGAACGTGTAGGGAAAAGCTTCGAGACACAGGCAGTGTTGAATCCAGCCTCTGCCAGACCGAAGGCAGCACGCAGACCGGCACCACCGGCACCGACAACGACGGCATCGTATTCGTGGTCCTGTACACAATCAGAACCAACCCCTCTATGATCATTATTCAATCCAATTGCTTACGATAACCGGGTATTTATCTGAGATGTAGCCTTCAGCGGCCTTAGCGCGCAAAGGATTGCTGCCGAAGATGCGGGCTGCGCAAGAGCGAGTTAGCAACAGGCGAAATTGCAATTCTGTCCGTCTCCGTCTTCAAAATGCGTACCTGTAGGCCGAGAGGAGGAAAATAGACGTCTCTGATCCCTCAAAGCACGGGAGATCTGTTCCCAAAAGTCTGATTAGCCAGCCCTCAAAACCGAACAACAAAGTAACCAACCTTCGAGGCGGGAGCCAAGCTCCGCAAGCCCATGGAGCTCATGATGACAGACCGCAAAAAAAAAAAAGAAAATCTAGCTCTTCCCTAACGCAGAAAACCCAAGGAAGCAGAGGAGCAGAGATGTCAAGCAGCGCAGCAGCAGCAACCAGGGAAGTGCAGTGAGGTGAACTTGCAAAGCTACTCGGTCGTTGGTACACTTTTGCTGGATCCGCGAAGGAGCGGAACTTAGGCTGACATAATCGTAATTACTTGCCGAACGGGGAGGACCGGTGCCGAAAGAGCCAATTAGATGTCGTGCAGTGGTAATCACCTCGGGCAGGCGGGAGGATTTCATTGGCCACGGTCGCTGCTGGGCACGTGGTTGGTGTCCTTTTATCCCATTTCCGGCTCTAGAGCGACGATTCTGGGGGTACTACGGGGGTGGAGGATGATGTGGGAGGGATTGACTGGGGAAAGGGGCTATTTGGCTATTTGGCTGGCTGGGGTGACAGCTGTATACTGCTTGCGCGAAGTTTTCTGAGGTTGTGGTGTTGACTAGTCTTGTCCTTTGCTATGCCGAGCTGAGTCGTTGAGAGTAGTCATGTGATATTCGGATGATGGCAACCGAGATGCAGCTACAAGATGTAAACCTCTCTTGATACATTATTACTGTTGATAAGATTGAATAGAGGACTATAAAACATCGTGGACTGAATCCCTAGCTAAATTGATCATAACATACACATCCAGCCCATGCAATGTAATCCCAAAGATGCAATGACAGAAACCAGTAAGCATCATCTAATTATACTGCATGTATGTCGCCGTCGAGTTGAACTTCAAGTTACCCTTGATGACCTTATCCACCGCAGCCAAGAAGTCCTTCTCTGTGGCGACCTTCCGCCGAGCACGGATAGCGAACATGCCGGCCTCTGTCGCAACACTCCGGAGCTCCGCACCCGTCGCGTTGGGGCAGAGTCGAGAGATGAGTTCCCATCGGATATCCCGCTCGACGGACATACTCTTGGCGTGGATGCGGAGGATGTTAGCGCGGCCCTCTACGTCGGGGAGCGAGAACTCGATTTTACGGTCAATGCGTCCGGGACGCATCAGGGCGGGGTCTAGGGTTGACGGTCGGTTGGTCGCGAACATGACTTTGATGTTACCTCGGGCGTCGAAGCCGTCTAGCTGTGTGATGAGTTCGAGCATAGTACGCTGGACTTCGTTATCGCCGCCTGCCCCGTCGTCGAAACGGGCTCCACCGACTGCGTCGATCTCGTCGAAGAAGATGATGCAGGCTTTCTTAGTTCGGGCCATCTCGAAGAGCTCGCGGACCATGCGGGCTCCCTCACCGACATACTTCTGGACTAGCTCACTGCCGATAACACGGATGAAAGTCGCGTCGGTTCGGTTGGCGACGGCTCGCGCGCAGAGGGTCTTTCCGGTACCTGGGGGGCCGTAGAGAAGAGCACCCTTGGGTGGATCGATACCTAGGTTGACGAAACGCTCGGGGGACAATAGTGGCATCTCCACGACTTCTCGTAGCTTCTCAATCTGTTCCTTGCAGCCTCCAACGTCTCCGTATGTAACATCGGGTTTATCTTCGACCGTCATCATCGTAACGCTCGGGTCGATCTTAGGAGGGAGTGGCAACATGATCTGGTACTTGTTTCGGTCGACACTAGAAATACCAGTCAGTTAAAATTTGAGACGCCATGCAATGATAAGTAAACATACCCAACTCTCATGCCTTCCTCGATATCTGTAGGACTCACTCGCTCCCCTAGGTTGACCACAAACTTGGCAATCTGTTTGACGTTGATGACGTATTTGCTCTTGTCTTGATCCTTCTCATCTTGGATGATCTTTGTGCAGCGAGCCACTTGCAGCGGCTGCTCCTCTGCCATACGTTGCCTGTCGGCGGCAACATCCCATAGATGTGGAGGTGCAAGACCAGTGTCAGATTCCTAAGCACGTCAGTCAGCCCCCGTTGCATCCAGAGACGCAGGTGTCGAATTCCGGGTCCGTACCTTGACGCCAATTTTCTCATTCACACTTGCTTGTCTTTCTTTAATCTGTTTCTCTAGCTTTTTTAATGCGTTCGCGTACGGAGCCGCGCCGTAGGTCTTGAGTACTTGGATGTCCCTGCGCCAAGTCAGCAACCGACATCGTAGGAGATAAAAGGGCGATAAGATAGGCGTATAACAAGCGACATACTCATCTGTAAGAGGGGTGATCTTCTTCTCGGTCTCTTCTTCATCAGCAAAGTTCTTCTTGTACTTCTCCCAGTTGTCTCCCGTGGCGGAAGGCATGGTGAGAGGCGGTGGCTAAACAGCAGATCGAGACGGGAAACAACAATCGGGGTTAGAGGAATGTACAGGTGGCGGTAAGTAGAAGAGTCGTGAGATAGAAAGAGGGAGAAAATGAGATGGATATGGAGTGAGGGTTGGAGTGAGAGGTGATGTTGTCGAGAGCTGTTCTGTCTGTCCGTCCGTCCCAGCTTGAGCTGTTAACGCTAGTGGCCGCCAAGCCCCAGAAAGCAACACCGCCCAAAGTGCAAACCCGCAGCCTGGAAGAATTTCGAGAGCCCGCGTTGGACTAGACTTGATCTTCGCCTCTACCACCCCCTTTTTTTATTTTCTGTTTCTATAGGCTACGGTGTTTCTATCATAGCTTCACACAACATGGCAACCGCTGCTCCCCAAGCTGCTCCTAGCAGCGCCTCCTTCAAGGTTCGTCAGTTGCGGAGGGGAATTCACTGTGGGCCAAGTCTGATATCTTGTAGGACAAGGAGAAGCCTATGGCCGTTCGGGCGTCCAACATTCTCGCTGCTAGAGGTGCGTTATCATTGTAATTTAAGTGAATTATCATGCTAATAAGATGCAGCTGTCTCGGATGCAATTAGAACGGTATGCGTGCAATGGAATTTGTCAGGATGAGGGGCTAATTCGATATACAGTCATTGGGACCTAGGGGAATGGACAAGATGGTAGGCATCGGATCTGTATTCCAATCGATCAAGCTGCTAACGAACTCTAGATTCAAACCCCCAAAGGACAGACAATCATCGTACGGACACCTCACTCTCCGAAGTACACCATAAACTAACCACTTCCCCCACAGACCAACGACGGAAACACAATGTTGAGGGATATGAGTGTTATGCACCCGGCCGCCCGAATGCTAGTCGACCTGAGTGCAGCTCAGGATGTTGAAGCCGGAGATGGAACAACGTCAGTGGTTGTGATTGCCGGAAGCTTGCTTGGTGCCGCTGAGCGCTTGCTTGGAAAGGGTATTCACCCCACTGTGATCTCTGAGTCTTTCCAAAGAGCCGCTGGCGCTGCCGTTGATATCCTCCACAATATGTCTCGGCCGATAAACCTGATGGACCGTACCACCCTACTCCAAGCCGCGTCGACGTCGCTTTCCTCCAAGATCGTGTCACAGCACTCCAGTCTTCTAGGCCCGATGGCTGTGGACTCGGTGTTGAAAGTGGTTGACCCCAAGACGGCAGAGAACGTGGATCTCAGGAATATCCGGATTGTGAAGAAGGTCGGCGGAACGATTGAGGACAGCGAGATGGTTGACGGCTTGGTCCTCAACCAGGGGGTCATCAAGAGCAGCGGTGGTCCCACAAGAATTGAAAAGGCTCGGATAGGATTAATTCAGTTCCAACTCAGCCCGCCTAAGCCTGATGTACGTCTGAATGCTCCGTGGACGTTGAGAATACAGTTACTAACTTGATTTAATAGATGGAGAATCAGATTGTTGTCAACGACTACCGCCAGATGGACAAGATCCTGAAGGAGGAACGCCAATATTTGCTCAATATGGTCAAGAAGATCCAGAAGACAAAGTGCAACGTCCTTCTAATCCAGAAGTCCATTCTCCGCGATGCCGTGAACGATCTTTCTCTCCACTTTCTTTCCCGACTCAAGATTCTCGCCATCAAGGACATTGAACGTGACGAGGTTGAGTTCCTGTGCAAGACCTTAGGTTGCAAGCCCGTTGCCAATGTCGACTCCTTCACGGAAGATAAACTCGGCACTGCTGACCTCGTAGAGGAGGTCCAAGCATCCGGTGCTCGCTATGTCAAGGTCACCGGCATCAAGGTCCCCGCCAACGCGGCCAACCAAACCGTGTCCATCGTCGCCCGCGGCGCCAACAGCCTCATCCTCGACGAAGCCGAGCGTTCTCTTCACGACGCCCTGTGTGTCATCCGCTGCTTGGTGAAGAAGCGCGCCCTCATCGCTGGTGGTGGTGCGCCGGAAATCGAAGTCGCCAATATCCTTGCCATGCGTGCTCGTGAACTCACCGGCACCGAGTCCATTTGCTGGAAGGCCTTCGCCGACGCCATGGAAGTTATCCCTACTACCCTCGCCGAGAACGCCGGTCTTAACTCGATCAAGGTCGTCACAGAACTGCGACACCGCCACGCCCAGGGCCAGCACAACGCTGGAGTCAGCATCCGCAGCGGCGGCGTGAAAGACGACATTACCGAGGAAAATATCCTACAGCCTCTGCTGGTCAGTACCAGTGCAATCGAGCTCGCGGCAGAGACGGTCAAGATGATTATGAGAATCGATGACATTGCTCTGTCGAGGTAAGAGATGATCGAAGGCAAAGGAATTGGGCTCGTATAGAAAAGTGAAAAATGTTATCATGACACGTAGTAATATTCTTAAAATTAACATATATCACGTATCACCATAGGGCTCATGCCTCGGCACCTCAAGTAGTCTGCACTTTCCTTTCTAAATCTCTTTAATAGTGCCTTCCTTAGACGTATACAACTAGCCTATGTAGAAGTATCAAGAGCAATCCACAATATTACTCCAGATTAACCAAGTCGCTTATTGTATTAAATCATCAAGATAAGTCTATTGCTCATTCCCTGCTGGAAACAATCCTCAGGAACTGTAGAATCAAGTTTCCTCTCTGTCAAACTAACAAGCAAGGTTGCGGCCATGAATAGCTTGTTCTCACAACATGTTCCTCCCCTAGTGATCTGGTCTCCATCATACCTCAAAGCGGACTATATACAGAAACCTGAAACGGTTCCAATAAGCCCTGTCTCGCTGCTTCTAGACACATTATCCACTTGCATACCTAGCTAGAGGGCAAATCCCTTTCGTAGCATCGCGAAGGCTCAGCTCGGTCAGGGTTCGGGTTCAAGCTATGGACTGAAAGATTGGATCATGCTTGAGTCTCCCACTTCCATAATCCTTTGTACTACTATGGATATAGGGACTAGAGGTAGAAGCACCTTTCAGCGGTAACTCCTTAGTCGCTGTGGGTCTGATCAAGAGGCTCTAGCTTTAACGTCCCTCTACTCATGGCTCTGGCTTGCTAAGAGCATTCATGAATTTGGCTGTTCTATAGGATGGGGATAAATTGACTCAGGCTGTTATTCTTGAACAAGGACCAAAAAAAACGTATCTCATTGAGAGATTGAGAAGGGTGATATTATTTACAGGCCGGGGCCCAACATTCAAAATATGTTCGCACAACTGATTAAGCCAGAAGGCACATTCGCCCGCCAAAAGGAAGAAAAGTCATAACACATTGATCAAGATGTTCCACCGCCGGGGTTTCTTGTCTCAATCACAGAACGTGACGAGATTAGAGACCGCCAGGGCCAGGGTTAACCCCGTAGGTGTGCATATCATTGTAAACATCAAGCAGGAAACCAGCAGAGTCGTCTTCAAACTGAGGTTGCTGCACTTCTCCGTAGTTCATCCCTTGTGTCTGCATGCCGAAATCAGCATAGCCAAAATCGTTGAACATGTTGGGGTTATTGGAAAAGTCTGGGAAATCCAAGTCTCCACCAGCGAATAACAAGCCATCACTCGCCTTCATCTCTGGGAATATGTCCTGGATTGAGAAGGCATTGTTCTCTGGCGCCAGATCAAACGACTCAGATGGCGAGTTGATACTTCCCGTTGTAGGAGTAATGGCATCCAGTGTTCCACTCCCAGTCACGGGGGTTGGCATTCCAGTCATGGGAGGTTGGAAGGCATTGAACGAAAACTCTGGAGTCTCTGGAGTGGGAGCAAGGTCCCAGCCAAGAGACTCTTGCTTCAAGTCAGGTGCTTCGGAAGGAGGTGTCATGCTCCAACCTGAGAGGTCATGCTTGGGCTGAGCCGAGCTGCTGGACGGAGAAGGGCTCTGTTGAGTAGAACCCCGCTTGGGGATTCTGCCGTTGTTCTTCGAGCGCATGTACACCCATCCATGGGTCTTCTCCATGTGTTGCTTGCAATTGCTCTCTCTCTTGGACTTGTAAGAGCAAGATTCGAACTCACAAGAGTAGAGGCGAGGTGCATCAGAGTGCTTGTCATTGAAGTGGCGCTCTGCTTCTTTCTCCGTGGCCCAGCCCTTGGTGTTGTACTTGCAGGAAGTGACGGGGCATTTAAAGGGGCGAGTGTGAGACTTTTCATGCTTAGTGAGGTCGCATGGTCGAGCGAAGACCTTGTCACAATCCTTGCACTTCTTGTTGATGTTCATGGGAGGCGCATTCTTCTTGCGGCGAGCCATCGAGCGCTGAGCACCTTCATCGACGGATACCGCGCTGAGAGAGCGTTTCATTGAAGGAATAGAATGATCCTCGTAAGGCTTTCCAGTCCGCAGAGAGATGGCTTGGCCATCATTCTCGACGACCATTTCAAGAGGGCGTCCGGTTTTGGAAAGCCCGCCTTCAAGCTTAAGTCCAGGGGCCCTAATGCAGTTGGTTAGTTTCTGTTGTAAGATTATGTAGAGCGCATTCACATACTTCATTTTCCCATCAGTCTCGTGTTTCTTTCGCCACTCATCACGAATTCTCTTGAACTGAGAAACCTGCTCCAAGAGATCCACGAAATAGCCGTTGTTGTACTGCTTGTCTGTTGGCAGACACAAGTCTCGGCCGTTCAGGAAGGAGACGGTCTGACCGAGGCACAGAATGGTGTGCTGACAGAACCGAACATAGGCAGCATCGTCGGTCTTTACTGCCGGAGCAAGTGAAAACACCGTCTTCTCAAGGTCACGCAGGCAGGAGATGCGTTCATCTTCAATCTGATGACGGACATCTTCCAGAATAGGGTGGAATGGTTTGAGTCTCTCATTGTCGAGAAGGGGACCGAGGATGTGTTTTTCGATCTCCGCGTGGCCGCCGGAGCTGAGTTTGTGCTTCTGGGCATTCTCGGCCTCCATGGCACTGATGGAACGAGTGATGGCTGACTGAGAGCGCGCAGGAGCTATGTTGCTACCACGAGACAGCTGACCTGCTTTCACTGGGAAGCTGTTAGCGAATGCAAAAACAAAGACAACCGGCCTTGACCATGTACCTTTGTTAGACGACATGGACTGACTGCTGCTGATAGAGGAGCCTAGTCCACTATCAGAAGCATGACAGTGGGCTCTCTGAGCCTTGCGAGAACGCTCCTTGGGCATCGGGCTGGGTTGGCGGGAACGCTCAACTGAGCCCTCCTTCCGTGCTTGTGACAGTAGGTGAAGCTGAAGGAGACCCTTGGGGACGGGAAGGTCGTCGTTCTCTTTGGCGGTGGACGAAGTAACCGAGTTCAAGTCAAGGCGGTCCAAGATGTCGGCCATACGCTGTTGCCCAGCGGCGATAGCTTCCAAAGCGCCAGGGCATGTGGGAGAGCGTCGACGTAGCAAGGGTACAAGAGGGTCACGGTCGGAAGAGCGAAGGATAGATGGATCGAAAGTTTCACCTTTGCGAAGGCGGAGTCGGGAGGGTAATGATGGGGATTGCTCGTCAGATGCAACCAGTGAGGGTCGGGCTGCCATGAAAGGCCTACGCCTTGGGTGGGCTCTTATAGAGTCACACTCCTGTGCTGAACTCATTGCGGATGGTCGCTAATAATCTGCAGGGGTGTTAGCAAGTGCAAGCGGGCACATGAATGCAGAGAAATGACTCACTGGTTCAAGGCCGAACCTAGGGGAAGTTTCTGGTTCGACAAAGAGCGATGCAGCCAGTTACTGGTCAGTAGGTCTGCCGAGTTGAGGATGATTAGATGCTGGACAAGAACAAGGCGGAGAATGTATTGATTTCATTTAGATGCTTGGGATAAGAGGGATCACTTGAATACATACGGTGGTTGACAGCAAGTGGCGCCTGGAGCGGTGATGGACAACAACAACCAAACCCAGTGCAAAAGAGAGGGTGGGGAGGCGGGCAGGGCTAAGCGGGATATCAATGAATATAAGAGCGGCTGGAACCTAGCAGGTTGACGGGTCGATGATTGAAAGAAAAGGAATGATGGAGACTTGGGGGAAGGAAGGGGGTGGGATGAGAATGAATCTCAATAATCATCGCAGGATGGGCCTCAGGACGCTTATGGATTGAGGCTGATGCGTCTTACGGTGTCTGCCTAATTGACGAGCTGCGCTAAGCCCCTCTTGGCATAGCATGGATGGCTGTGTTTTAGTACAATTGACTTCTCCGTATAGATCCATTTATCCACGGAACTCGCGGATACACAATTCCTCCGAAACCCGCTTTGCCCTGTTAGATCCGCTGTTTATTCTCCACCATCGTCTCCCCAACGAATGATTTGTCTGTTTGGAAGCGCTTTGAATGGGCACTACTCTGTAAAGTACTGGAATCTTACTGTTCTGAAAATAGTAAACCCAGTTGAGTCCCCGACTTTCCGTCGCTGTCAGTGTGTCTATTCTCCAGACGATCGCCATCGATCAGTCCAACTCCACCATTATGGCAGTGTTCAACGCAGTCCTCTTCCATCATTAAAAACCTCAGGATCCCTACAGAGTACATTTCTTAAAACTGAAACCCAAGCAAGATACGTTTCGCGTCGCCACAGAATCATGAGATATCCGAAACGTGCGTCTGACACTGCCATTATTACAGTCGACGTAACTGCTTCAGCCTCCGACCAACGATAACGATGGCTGTGTTTCTATTGGCCAACGCAAGACACCCCAACCGTTCCTTCGCATATCAAATATCAAATATGACATCGTTTCTTGATCATGATTTATCTACCGAGTTCTTTTCGTGCTGCCTGAGCAATCCCGCGTAATGACGCCGCATCGGCCACTTGCGCAGGCTTGCGACTCTTGAGTTTTGACCGTTGTCAGAAGGTGCCATGTCATCGTTAGTCGTGAACCCCGCTATTTATCTCAAAGGCTTGCCCCTGTTTTGAGGCCAAGAACTGCCAAGCTGTTCTACTGCCCTCAATGAAGCCTCGGAGAATCCTCATCTGCGGCCGCAGTATCGCTGGATCGGCTGTGACTTTCTGGCTTGTTCAGAGCATGCCTTGGGTGGTCGTTGTTGAGTGTTTCTCAGCCCTTATGAGCAGGATAACACAGAGGTAATTGCGCACGTCTCAAGCGGCTCGTCTGATACATACGATCTACTTGTGGGAGCGGGTGGCCAGAGTTCACACATTTTCGAAATGGTATCCTGCTGAATCAGAAGCTTATCGCGGACGGGGGGCGCTTGCATCCTACTGGATTATCCCCATATCGAGATTTATAGATACCCTAGCTATCGAGCGTACTCAAAATCCCAGTTGACCAACAAAAGGAGTTCTGGGCACAACAATGTCACGATGCAGGATGGCAGGTGAATCGGTTCCTCGGGGCATGACAAAGACTGAGGACTTTTTCTGCCGTGAAATGGTTTAGATTCGCATCGACAAGTAGCATCAGGCCTGTATAATATCTATCTGCACCATTCCCCGTCTTCGCTGATGGGTATGGGCATGAGCAGCAGTGCCTTGGCCAGTGCAGTCAATCGACATTCTGCAGATCTGCCATAAATATTCGTAGATTCCAAAAAGTTCTCGCGACCATTTATCAACGACGTTCAAAGCCTCAACCCCGGCGCGTTTCTCATGTGGGGAATTGTTATTTTCCATTTCGTCGTCAGAGCTTTGCCGCCATTACTAGTTTATCCAGTCTCTCATTCAACCTGCTCGTCTTGTCCTATGACAAAAAGTACGACTTGGCGAGTCATGCCATACAAGGTGAAGGAGGACGCCAGAACTTCGAACACTAGTTCTCTTCGGATTGGTCAAAGAGTGAGCCTCATCCATGCACAACCGATCCACAGACGAATTCTTCCCTGACCGCTCAAACTCAGCCCCTGACCAATGAGGACCTTGGTGAAGGCTCTTCTTGTCGGTGACTTTCTCTCCTAGACCCTGGTCGATGAGTTGACTCAGTTGAGCATGAGCATGAGTATTATTCTTCGGAACACGCGGCATCATACGAAAGGACGAAATCCCCCTCTTCGAAATGTAGAGGCGTGAGGAAATCTTAGGCATTCACAAAACCAGACTCACTCCTCTGCCAGATGAAGATCCATAACACGAGGAAATATACAATACGGCAAAGAAACCCTGGTACCTAGTAACCACTTAGACCCTCCAGCTTACGACACAACCCGATCTCTTTCCTTGGAAAACGACGACTCCGCCACAATCGCATACTTAGACAGATAAAGACAGAAAATACCGCATATTTGGCGCATTACTATAGTATTCTATGGCGTGCGTTGACCTCGCTCATCCTCGAAACCCCAGAGTCGAGACCCAAGGTTCTTTTTTTCTCATCACGTCAGGCATTAACATCTTAGGATATCTTAAGGTGTTTTAGATTTTTAACGCAGTCGTGTCTTGACACGCGGCCTTGACTAAGTTGTCTCAGGCGTCTTGGTACTTCGAGGTTAAAGCGATGTATTCTAGGTACCCCTGATTTAATGAGGCTCTTGTTCGTGATCTTCATTGTCTCGGCCTTATTCAGGATACACACGTCATGCAAAGTAGTATAGTTAATTGTGGTTGAGTTCGTATTGCATACGTACAGCTCCCCAGGCAGCTAAATATCTGCGTTCTCCACATCGAGCTGGGAACTAAACTTAGAACTGGGAGACTATCCCCAAAGTCTCGATCCAACAATGGTATTTTCTTAAGCAATCGTACATGTGCCCTTCATCCAGCAATGGATAGATAGCCCAGTCTGGATGGGGCCTTGAGGCGCTGACATCTATCTTCATACATGCCCTGGCTCCTAGCGGATTTGGTCACAAGCTCTCGGTACAGCACCACTGTATGTAGACTACGAGGAAAAATGTAGATGTGAGAATGCTTCCTTTGTGACTTTCTATCTATTCGGCAGTCTAGAACCAGGAAATCACCTCCCATTCCCAAACCCCCACTGATCCAACCAACGCTCAAACCAACCCTCATTCACCGCACCCACCTCCTTCAACTGAGGGATCTTCTCCACCGTCAACCACCACGCTCGGCTAATCTGGATACATTGCCAGTCCTTGATAAAACTGTAGCAGGGCCATTGCAGCGGCCATGGACGATTCCACCGACTTTCGATCGGCAGTGGTACTGGTGGTGCCATCTGTCGTTGAAGACCAGTTGGCAAGTCGATCATTCCACTCGGCCAGTGTTTCGACGAGTTCAATTCCACGGCTGGTTCCGATACGGCCCACAATGGCAGGGACGAGGTCGGTGTATGACGAGACAGAAGGTTTCGTGAAGTGGTAATACGCTATCCCGGCTCTGTCTGTGTCTGTGTTTAGATCACCCAAGTCTAGAGCTAGATTGACAAGAGCCTCAGATAGCAAATCAACAGGGAGCCAATCCACATCGTTGGAATGACCTAACGACCTTGGTAGGACACCCATGATCTCGCTCGCTCGCCGGCGATTTGGGGTTTGAAGAGGGCGAGCGGGAGGTTGAATGTTACGGGCCATTGACAGTGGACTATTTCGGTGACGGTCGAGACGAGGTGTTTGTAGTCTTTTTCGGGAGGGCGAGGGAGGGCTGCGAGAGGTCGCCCTTGAATTTGTTGATTACTAGGGTTGGGTTGGAGTTGGGGATTCGGCGGCCTATGCAGGTGATTTCGGCCACGTCTGGGCGTTGTAGAAGAGACTGGAGAATGAAGCCACCGACGAAGCTGGTGCTGCCTGTTATGAGGACGTGGTGGGTGTTCTTTTTAGAATCCGCAGATTGAAGTGTTTGTTTCGGAGGTTGTGGCAGCGCTGGTCAGTATCTATCGCCTGGTCAGTTCCTGGTCAAGATATTGCTCAGGGTGTATCCGTACTTGCTGAAGAGTTTATCAAATGTTGCTGATACGTCTTCCGCAGCATTACGGCGGATATGATGCACCAGCCCATGTGCAGTTGGGTTCATGTACACTGCATTCCGAAGGAAGAGGACACCTTTCTGGTCTGGCAAGGCTCCAGCCATAGTTGCTGCCAGTATCTGCACCTGTCAAGAGTCCAACCCACTTGCGAAGAAGTCGTCGTCGATGCCCAGGTTTTTCACCCTTGTGAGGTCGCCGACCATGTCCGCGATGGCCTTTGTAAGGGTCTTATCGGGGGACGGATCAAGCTGGCCCTGGAGTGTTTGGTCTGGGATCTCTGCTGTATACAACTGGTTGGTTTTGTCACGACTGATTGTCCCTTTTGGCGTACGGGCGAAATGCGTTTCCGGTGCAGCGATAAGAATGTCACTGCGGTGGGTCTGTACATACTTCACGCTCTGCTTGTTAAGGCCCTCTAGCGTTTTATGTATACTGGGCAAAGTATCGTCCGGATTCGCAGAGGCCGTCAGCTCAACCAGTAGAATTGGATACGGACGCCTGTGGCCAACAACCACACTGGCCTCTACCCCTGGGAGGGAATTAATCCCTGCTTCCACGTTGATTGGATTCGTCTTCTCGCCAGTGGAGAAGACAATAATGTCGTCCTTCCGACTTTGATATTTGTAGTAGTACGGGGTCGTGGGTGACGACGGAAAATGTCTTTCGTGTGCCACTCGTTCGCGTCCGGGGAGTTTGCGAAAACTGCCTGTTTTTGGGGGAGCTCATCGTAGCGTCGGATAACCATCTCGTAGAGATCAGGCTCGTTTTTGTCTTCATCGATGGGCACCCACTCGATCCCGGTCTCGGGCTCTTCGAAATGGAACCAGTTCCAATTTTCTGGTTCGGTGATGAATCCTCCCAAGAGACCACACTCGCTACTACCGAGAAAATTGATCATTTTTGTTTTCTGGGCGAGCAGGTCTCCTGCTTCTTGGCTTATAGAACCTGCGGCCAATTAGCAAGCCGACGTTGACATTTTGCATAGTGGAAGACTAACCACCTCCAAATAGAATAAACTTGAGCTTAGAGGCTTTGTCGATCACGGTCGGCTCTTGTGCAATCTGGTGGACTACCATTGGCGGCAGCAATGCGCTCTCGGCATGAGTCGCGCGCAGCATCGCTTTAAACATCTGGGGGCTGGAAGGCTGATTCGGAGGTCCGATAGCTACGACGCTGCCACTAAGCATCATCAAAAAGCCCGCGATGAATCCAGCAGCATGGAAAAGAGGAAATCCATTGTAAACTGTTTGCGCAGTCTCCATCTCCCGACCTACGCTGACGCTGTGAGATTTCTCTGAGCACAAGCGCCGTACATAGTCACTCGCGGCCATAGCAGTGTGAACAAATGTCACGGGTTTGGGCATGCCCGTAGAACCGGAGGTGTGAAATACCTATCAAGATTAGACTACGGCCTATAGTGTACAAGTTGACGATACATACCACAAGAGGCTTATCTGATGCATCGTGAAAGGTATCCGAATAGGGATACTCTTTTACGGGGGTTGTGTCTGAAAGAAGATCCACGAGCCCTGGAATTTGGACAGCATTTTGAGCTAAGGGATTAAAAGAAGTGGTCTGGATGACGGCAACTTTGCTAGGCTTCTCAGTAGCCATAGCATCGACGTAGTTGAGAAGCAGTCTACGACCGACTTGTTTAGATTCGTGCTTGCGGTCCATGACTGGGAGATGACAGTATGAGGAGCTGGTGTTTAGGTTCGAGACAATAATTCCACACGAGCGAGTTATTCCGTAGGGAGAGACATGGCATTAAATAATTGACGATCCTCCTTGTGATGTCGATTATTAATGCAAGATTGTGACCGTGCGAGATGCTCGTGGTCGAATAGGACCCATGGAGACCTGATCGAGATACACCGCAGCCATGACTTGGTTCAACCAAATCAGCATCAAGTCATGGCAACAACACCAGAAATTTTGACCCAATGGCTAAGATCGTGACGCACTAATGAGGGTCTATCGTCATGTCGACATGAGCTTCGGGATTTTCTGTGAGATGGTTTGTGTTTGGAGGACCACGGTTCCGTATCATTGTTTAGGGACAGAAAGCTTAGTTCATTGCAAACAAGAAGAGTAGTCTATCAGTCAGGAGCTCTCTTGTCACTAGAAAGCCACCTCCAGCTAAAGCAGGTATATTGTTTCTGCCGTGGATGATCTTGCTGTGGTGCAGGTGTCCACTGTCCCGAGCTTGGGACGCGCATTGAGGGCGTCGGGGATTCTGGACAGACGTGCCTGGACCCTGTTGGTATGGCTGCTATTGCGGGAACCGAGGGTCTCGATATGAAGCTGATTAAATGGGAAGGTTGCGTTGTTGACAGTGTATGAGGAGTGTTTGAGCCGAAGAAGCATATTAATAGGTGATGGACCAGTAGCAGCGGCGAGAGCGAACTTGAAGGTTGGAGAAACTACCATTAATTCAATACTTGAGGCCCAATTGTTGCAGAGAAAAGAGCATCAACCCATTTTGACAATCTTGGCATTGTCTAAGTAGTATACTCAGTCCACAATTGCTCGGTGTGTGATGTGTGACTCCGATCTTGTGAATGGCTGAACCTCGGCTTCGGATGGGCAGAAAGAGTGCGCAGGTGCCGAGAGTCGCTCTGCTCTCTCCCCGGACTTTCTCCATCTTTTGCTGTCGACTCGGGGCTCTCCGGAGAGTGTATTCACTCTTTCAATAATATCACTTTTGTTGATGTGCGCTTTCTGAAGGCAATGTCCTACTGATTCTGTTCTCTATTCCTGGATCCTGCCTCGCCTATCCCGACCTCCGCACGCCCCTCGTTCAACCCCCATCATGGACTTAGAACGCCCCTCGTTCAGCTCTGGCCAGCCAAAGCGTCGAAGAAGAAATGATGCCCGCAACCGGCTGCGTAACAAGGCGCCTATTTCTGCGCGTCTGTCCTTAGATCACCGCCTGCGGGGGAGTGTTGGTGTCGTGTCGGACGATTTAGCCAACGACCTCTTTCAACCCTTAGATCCGACCGGTGAGTGAGATCTCCCTCCTGTGACGGTGCCTGGGCTAATCTTGCGCTTCTCTTTCTGGGACTAGATGACTTCCAGGATGATTCCGGTATTCGCTATATCGCAATTTCTCCCTACTTACCGGGCCCCAGCTCCGTCGAGGCACTGACATGGACCATTGTTCCTGTTCGCCCGCAATCCGCTGGTCGCTCAAATGAATCGCTGCTCCCAAATTCAACAATAATATTCCCCGACTCGGCCGACTCCTTGCAGCCGTTTGTCCGAGCTTTGAGCAAGCTAGATCCTACCCGGCAGTCCCCGCACACCTTACGCTTGATCGAGATCCGAGTCTTAGGTGTGGCTCCTTTGCCTCTTGATACAATATACGTAACCGTGGAGCGAGATCTCCTGCGCAATCACGATGATGTCCAAAGCAAATTTGGGGGCGGGTTTACTTCTCATGCTAACGGACCGAATGGGCTCTGGGCGAAATCGGGGAAAGGGCTGGAGCCTAAGAGATACTCGAAAAAGGCAGCTGCGGAGGTAGAGGGGAGGCTTACGGCCGCAGTGCGTGAGACCTTGGGGACGCAGCGGGTGGTGCATACCGGCGATTCGCTACCGCTTCCACTCCCGCCGCATCCGATCACCTACGTTCCAGCGCCTCCAGCCCTCATCTCGTTCTGTGAACCAGTCACTCAGGGTCTTCTACTTCCAACTACGAAGATCGTACTCATTCAAGCACGGCCGCACGGCAATCGAGCCCAGCGAAGTTTGAGACCGCGGCCTGGATTCCTCAAGCAAGTGGCCGAGGACGAGGCGGATGACACTTCCAATGAACAGTTCTTTTCAGCCGCGGAGGACAAGCCTGTGGACGATAGTACTGAGATGGAAAGCGCATCCAACGCGGAAGAATCGGAAACAGAGGGGTCTGGCGGAAACATGAGCGACACGTCGGATGACTCGCTAGATGACATGATTTCGCTCAGCGCGCCAGAGCTACCACAGCCGGCCTCGGGCGTGATGTCTGGGATGACTTCAGCTACGCCTCGCGCGCGACGCATGGACGGTATGCATACACCTGGGTCCATAGTGTCGAACCTCACATCTTCAACCCTGCGCCCTGGCCGGCAGGGTGGTGGGAAGGTTTTCAAGGTAGAGGGGTTGTTGCGTAGCATCCCGAACGAAGTTCTCTACCCCAAGCCAAGAGATGATGACGATGAGGAGGCTGTTATCTTTGTGGACATCAGTACATTAGCGAAGATTGGCTGCTTCTCGGGAGACTGGGTCAGGATAGAAACCTCTGAGGAGCCCCAGGCGAACATCTTCGCCTCTATCAATTTCGGAAACTTTAATGATCATCACGAAGATGGCGACTGGCGCGCAGTCAAAATCTACGGCCTGCCTGGGCTTCCCTCCGCCAAACCCCGCTATTCAATCAAACAATCTGGCGATAGGCGTCTTAGCTTCTCCCAACGACCTGGTATGCGCATGACGCCTTCGGTCTTTGTGCCACCAATCCTTCTGGACAATATAGATAACCCGAAATACCTCCGTATATCTCCAATGAACCTCGGCACCGGCATTGGAGGACCCAAATCTGGTGTCTTGCATCAGATGAAAATTGCCATTCGCAGCCCCCCTTTGGCAAAAGAAGTGACCTTGTTAAAGGTTAGCACACCGCTGTCGATGGATCGTGTCCTGCAACCAGCTCTGTTTGCTGGACTGAAACAATACTTTGAAACCAAACGGCGTCTTTTGAAAAGCGGCGATTTACTTGGGATAAGCATCGACGAGACGCTCGGTAGGGCAGTTTTTGCGGGAACTGCTGCCAACGACGGAGGCCAGGATGATGATATCACAATCAAATTAGGCCCCGGGACTGACACCGACGGCGCTGGCGTGAAGAAAGTTGGTGTCGCTTGGTTCCGCGTCGGCCAGGTTATTCCTACTCTACCAGATGACCAGGATGACATTGGTGAATTTGATTGGGGAGGTGTTGCTATTATAGATTCAGCAACTACGCGGATGGTTCAGGCTGGTAGCGACGTCAGCCGTATCCCAAACACGCTCAATAACGGCTGGGAATACTGGCTTAAGACCAAGTCTATCCCGAAACCGGTGGTCGATGCGCAAACGATACACGGTGTCGTGACCGAGCTGCCACAGCCGTTCATTTCCCCAGTACAGCAACGTGTTCGAGACCTTATGACTGTAGCCACAAGCACTCGTGCGATTCAGCTCGGGATGAAGCCCGTGGTCATTCTCCTGAGGTCGCAACAACGGCATATCGGTAAGGCCAGCTTAGCGGCTCGCGCGTGCGCAGACATCGGTCTTCATACTTTCCCAATTGATGCCTACGACATCCTTACCGAAGGCGGTGCTAACGGTGGCGATGTTAAAACTGAGGCGTATCTGAAAGCGAGAGCGGAGCGTGCGTTCCACTGCGGTGCTGACTGCACGGCTCTTCTGATCAAACATATCGAGGTTCTGACTGCAGACCGAATCGTTTCAGCCATGACTGAGATTTTGACGGAAGCTAGGGTCATTATTGCTACGACTACAGATGTGGAGAAGATTCCCGAAGGCATCCGGAGCATGTTTACGCACGAATTTGAAATCACCGCACCAGAAGAGAAAGAGCGAGAGGGTATACTTCGGAATGCCGTCTCCGAGCGCAGCATCAAGCTAGCACCTGATGTTGATCTAGGAACGGTTGCCCTCAAGACCGCTGCTCTCGTTGCTGGAGATTTGGTGGACGTCGTTGAGCGCGCTTCGGTTGCACGGTCAAGTCGGCTGGAGAAGCTTGCTGAGACCGCAAGTAAACAATCCTCCAACTCCAGGATTACCGTTCGCGATGTCCTCCTTGCCGGGGGGGAAACAGTGCGAGGTGTCACCAAAGCCGATTTTGATACCGCTGTAGAAGCGGCAAGAAAGAATTTCGCGGACTCTATTGGCGCTCCCAAGATCCCAAATGTCAGCTGGGACGACGTTGGTGGGCTGACAAATGTCAAGGACGCTTTAGTTGAGACCATCCAGCTGCCTTTGGAACGGCCTGAACTGTTTGCAAAGGGCATGAAGAAGCGGAGTGGTATCTTGTTCTATGGCCCTCCCGGTACTGGAAAGACTCTCCTTGCCAAGGCCATCGCTACGGAGTTCTCTCTGAATTTCTTCTCTGTCAAGGGGCCTGAACTGCTCAACATGTATATCGGTGAGTCTGAAGCGAATGTTCGGCGCGTCTTCCAGCGGGCACGCGACGCACGACCCTGCGTCGTCTTCTTCGATGAACTCGACTCTGTTGCCCCTAAGCGAGGCAACCAAGGCGACAGCGGCGGTGTAATGGACCGAATCGTCAGTCAGCTTCTTGCCGAGCTTGACGGTATGAACGGTGGAGAGGAGAACAGCGGCGGTGTGTTTGTCATTGGTGCCACCAACCGACCTGACCTGCTAGATACGGCGCTTCTCCGTCCTGGCCGTTTCGACAAGATGCTCTACCTCGGGGTTTCTGATACGCATGAAAAACAAGCCACCATCTTGGAGGCTTTGACGAGGAAGTTTGCACTCTCTCCGGACGTCTCGCTCAGTCGTGTCTCCGAACGACTACCTCTCACCTACACCGGTGCCGATCTCTATGCTCTATGTTCCGATTCCATGCTTAAAGCGATCACACGGAAGGCTACGGCCGTGGATGAGAAGATTAAGCAGCTTCCAGGTGGCCCAGTCAGCACCGCGTACTTCTTCGATCACCTCTCTACTCCCGACGACGTTGCGGTGATGGTCACCGAGGAAGACTTTGACGCGGCGCAGAGCGAGCTTGTTCCTAGCGTTAGGTAGGTTCCTAATCCCCAAATGTATTTCAACGAGTACACTAACAACCCGCAGCGCCAAAGAACTAGAGCACTTCGAAAGAATCCGCCAAATGTTCGAGTCCACCGACAAACAAAGACAAGAATCAGCCCAACAGACCGCCCCACAGACCATCGCAGACGCAATCGAGGCTCTAAATCTTGGAGCCGATATCGACGGCGGCCCCGTCACAAACGGCGACGGCGACCAACTCCTCTCTCCAACCGGCATTAAAGGAAAGGGCAAGCAAGTAGCGTCCAGCATGCGCAGCGCTAGCGGCCAATCCGTCACCAGTAAAGGCAAGGGAAAGGGCGCCACTAATTCTAGCGGGAAATGGAAGAACAGACCCGTTGCTGTTGTTAATGGCGACTCGGACTCTTCGCTTGATGGCCCGCTTGGAGCGGATGGAGTGAATGGTGATGATGACTATGTTATTCGAACGGATCATTTGGTCAAACCGGATGGGTCGGACTGATCTTGAGGTTTAAGTTTAAGATATCAAGGCTTTGTTGTACATATATCTTCTTTTTATGTATTCGCATTCTAAGCCTGTTGTATACTTGTATGGAAGCTGTTGATATTGTAAAAATGTATGTATGAGCTACAGAGGATACTAAAAGAGGCAAACCAGACCGATCTTGGTCAGGTGATCTGATATCAGAAAGAACGAATGAATTGAAGGTGTTAAGCTCCTCACCCTAGCCTATATAGGGGTTTATATAGGCCTCTAGGGCCTCAAACTAATCTAAAAAGGCAATCCTTGCAAATTGCCTATCTCTATACCTCATATATTTGATCCATATAGCCCATTTCAGTAGTTTTGTGAGCCATCGAGGTGAGTGGGGTGCGGTACGCTACTTAATAAGTATCCCCCCTTGAAAGCTATGGGTTGGAGTCCCTATATTGATTGTAGTGAGGAGATCAACACCTTTAATTATTTTTTATTCATTCTATCAATAGTCAACCTGAGTGAATGTTGACTTACTAAACACGCGTAAGCACTTGACTTCTTGACTTTCACAACCAAACAACCATGAAGATCTGTAAAGCTCGTCTGTTGTCTTTCCCAGCTCACAAATACGCCGAATTTAAACATCTAAATATCGCAACAAGCGTCAGTGATATCTGAATACTACGACAGCAAATCCGATACAGACAGCGTCACGATGCCAAAATCCATCCTCAGCTCACGAGACGACTGGGATGTATGGTATCAGGACATTCAAGACCACGCCGAAGGAAGACACGTATGGGAATATTTTGATCCCGACGCCAGCGATATTGCTCGTCCGAAGCCACCAATAGAGCCAACAATTCCAGCTGAAAACGATGCAATAGGGAATGCTTTCCGACACTATCAAATGAGGAGGTAGAACTGGAGATGCATCTGCAACGCCATACGATCAACAAATGAAGCCATTCAAGGTTCAATCGTTCTGAAAAACAGATTCCTGATCGCGGGTACTGAAACCCATGAGATGCTGCGTATCCTGAAGCAACACTATGCTCCAAGCTAACAAGAGGTGGAGATGAAAGCCCTGCGAAGATACAACTCTATTAAACATCAATCGCCAAAGCAAGGGAATATAACTGCATGGCTGGACGAGTTTAATCTTGCCTACCTTGCAATTAAACAACTTCAACTCCCAGAAAGCAATAGCCGGCATGTTAAACGTGATTTCCTTGCTGCAACCATGTTAGTATCCTCTTCTTTTGCAACGAGGGAAGTCAAGATGATGGAAAAAACCCCAGGATGCCAGCAAGAGGACTTTGGCACGCTTCTGGGACGATGCCGCACCTATCTTGTTTTTTCCCCGAAAGCTTCAAACAATGACTTCAAGTAAGGCATCTGCAACCTTCAACGGCCAAAACGCCAGGAATCCGCCAGCTCCAACAACGTGGCATTCGATCCCACAAAGTGACTATCTATTGTGACAACCAGCAGACTACATGACTTCTCAATGCAGAAGTCATTGAGAAATGATCTAAGCTACGACATCTCAGTATTCACTGGCCATGACTTCGTCGGGAAGTTGTCAGAAAGTTCAAGAAAAACGTATCCAAGCTGCATAGATCTCTAGCGAAATGCCTCACCCTAGCCCAGGAAGGCAATTGAAGGGTCTCACGAGGCGCCAAAGGGGTTGGACTCCTCATCTCGGGAATAGTAGGTCACAAAGGCCTTTAGTTAGGTAGTTGGCTTTGAAAATGACTTTCTTAGTGATTGTTACCTAGTCCAATACACCAATTTCTTCATATTCATTCATTTCCAGATGTCTCACGGTCTCTTAGCCCCGTCATTATTTCTATACAACTCAGGTTGTAGCTATTTACTTCCTAATCAGGATTTCCTAGTAGGTGTCACCGGCACAAGCGGAGGCCTGCATAGCAACGGGGTGTCTCTACAGCGGACTTCTTGCTGGGATCACAGATATCATTCCGGACAGTATATACTCCGTATCGTCCGCAGCATATCATCACATCTCTTCAGTTTACATGTAACCGACAAATAGACACTAGCCGGACATTGATGATCGTTGAAATTCATAACTGGTGACTAACCAGTTGGATCAGGGAAAATAAACGTTACCTTTATATTTCTGTCATAATACAAACGTTAAATGCCCTTCACTGACATGTCTTGATCCACAACTGCAACAACAGGAGTAGAGGCATCAGCAGTGGCGGCAGCACCAGCGGCGGGCTGAGCATTGACAAATCGGTGGGCATATGGGGACAACCCTGGGGGAAAGGACCCGCCGCAGGTGGGACGCGCTGTTCTCTGACCTGGTAGTTCATTAGTATTGGTATAATGGTATGGGACTAGTATAGTATTTACCATACGACCCTATATAGACATTAATCAATGAGTATTAGAGTTAAGGGATGGAGGAATAACTTACTAGCTCCTCAAGGCTAGTCTCCAAGTCCAGCTAACGGGATATTTGGCAGTCTCTTTTGATATGGTCTACTTGTAGACAACGGCAGCAAACTCTTGTCTCCTAATACATATATTATTATTGGCTACCAGGTCAAGACAGTTTTTAGATGGAAGATGGTTGAGTATAGAAGCCAAACAACCAAGGAGCACGCGAAATAACTTACCACTTGTGGGCGGGGGCAGAGGCGGGCAATGTGCCCGTAGGTGTTGCAGTTGCAACATGCCTAATATATATTAGCCATAATCACGTTAATAAGAAATGCAGTTGTTCCATCATCATGAGATGAACCCAACCCATATGGCTATTATGACTCTTGTGTTAGAGGGGGAAAGAGCTATGAGCAGATGACTGAGAGGTAAGTACTTAGTAATCTTGGAATAAGTCGAAATAGACTCGATAAAAGAATTTTGAGCTATCTGGAAACAAGTAGCTTTGAAAGTTTGAAGACATCGCTGTACTAACTACTTAGTTGTTGATAAACTCTGGCTCATGGACAGCGATGGGATCTTGAAAACACCATCAAGGATTAGATATGCCTCAGAGACCAGGCGAGGAGGTATACTACTACTTACTACTTGTACCTATTGGTTCTCGGTTGTTTTTAACACGGCGTTGACCCGTGACGACTTCGAGTCTTGTTTTACAGAGATGAGGTCTCAGTAATCGGCTCAAAATCGGCTCAAAGCTACGTTTCTGAACCCTTTCGTCTCTCTTCTTCTTTTCTCTCCTCGGCCGCTTGTTAAGTCTTCCCTGAAAACCGTCGTCCCCGCCCCCCGGCCACCGCCGCTCCTCCTGTCAGTGCTACTGGCCCTGTTGCTGGTGGTGCTTCCGGTGGTGCTGCTCGTGCTGCTCATGGTAGACGCCGAGTTTGTCCGCCACGATGGGGCCAATATGCGGCTAGGTTTACACAAAATACCACCCCTGCCGCCACCACTGCCCCTACTGCTGCTATTGTTGGTGTTGCTACCCCTGTCGCCCCCACTGAGGCTGCTGATAATAATAAAATGCCGAGTTCAGATTTTTATTAACCATGTATTGAATAGTATAACAACGAAGACCATATCATGAACAACAACACATCCAAGTAGCCATATTAGTCTCCGTCCTGTAGAGTGCAGACCCTATACATAGATAGTAGACCAACCGCCCTTCATTATTAAACTACGCCGATTTCCCCGCTCTACTTTGTTCCTATTTGTGGTTCCTACCCGGGTACCTAGTCCATCTTCATGGCCCTCATCCATCGTCCATGGCTGGGTTGGGCAGCACAAAGGGGTCAATTGAGGAAGAGACCAAATCACGAGCACTAGAGACTCTAGCTCTGATAGCTAGACACTGACTTCAACATTTATTGGACTGTCCCTCTATGTTTTTATTATGATTTATAAGGATCGGGGGCAAGGCCTGGTAGGTTTACACTTACAGCTGTGTTATATAAAGATGGATGGGAATGTGTGTGATAAGGGGGCGGTTGATATATGTCCAAAGTATTGAAGCATCCAGACCAGGGACCTCTCTTCTAAACGGTCCATAATCGAATATTCGAAGTACAACGGTAGCTATGAACGAATTGATGATATATGGACACTTGAAGTATTTCCAATTGTGGCTTGTAGAATAATACTAAAAGCTACCTCCGTTCTTTTTACAAATTTGACACACTAGTACAATCTTGGCACAAAGGTCTGAGACAGAGTGGGTCCCGGAATGGTTCTGCCGCCGGTCACCGTCGGCGCCAGACCGAGTCACATGACTTAACCCTAATCCGAGGTCCGAAAACTCCACCTCGATATCCACAGGCTTATATCCACGTACCACCCACCACCCACCACCCACCACCCCTTTTTTTCTTCCAAAACAAAAAATTTGCGCCGTTCGGGAGTCGAACCCGAGTCCCTTGCTGTTCTTTCCTATTATGGAAGGCAAGGATGATAACCGCTACACTAACGGCGCGCTTCTTGTTGTTATACTTTTCCTGTTAAGCTGTATCAGAGCAGGGACTTTAATGAACGAATTGGGGTGGGAATTCTCTCATCTTGTCTGGTTTAGACAGGGTCATCATTATCTCGTTACTTGTCGCGGAGAGCCGTGTGTGTTGGCTCCGTGATGAGTAGTATCATAAATTGCGTTACGAATACAGTTCATGAGACGGTTAGACAAAAGAGCAGGTAGTAAGAATTGGGTTTAAATCCGCTGGGGAAAGGCGTCGTGTCAGTATTTTGTGCTTGGTCATAGACTACTCATAGTTATCTCAACAGCCTGGCCGGCGCTAAGCAGGGATACGTATCATCGCGACTTTAACACGAGGGAGTATGTTCGGAGTACGGAGTCGGTTGGCATCAATTTCTTTTTTTCTTTTTTTCCTTTTTGGTCCATGGTCCGCATGGGATGTCTGCCTGTTACCTATTACCTATTACCTATATACTGCAAGCTGGTGACCCTCGCTCTGCTCAGGAGGGGGCCAGGTGGTGCTAAAAGTCATATTTTTTGAGTATTCCAAGCCTTCCACATAGCTCTATACTTCTCTAAAAACATATCTTTAAAATAGTTTTTGAAAGTAAGCAGATCATTGTCAGAGAACGCGGACATTGTCAGCCAATGAACCAACTGCGCCGCAGCTAGCGCTGTGACGACAGCGGAGAAACAATGGACCGACCATAGCATAGCCGGGCTAAGATGCCAAGACGCTTGAGCATA